>PVLC010000865.1:0-72763 GCA_004027655.1 Graphiurus murinus
CTTTTGCGGTTCAGAGATTTGAAACAAACGATTCTAGGATACAGGCTTGGGCAGGAGATCAAGAGGGGCATTGTGACCCAGCTAGTCCTTTGTTTACCGGCTTAGTCATTTACAGGTGGGGTGGTACTTTTCCACCTAGAACATTACATAGCTGCTTTTACAAAATGGCCTTACTTATGCTAACCCACCAACCCCCCCCCATAACACTCCCCACTAGTCTCAGTTGAGAGTCAAACCCTTGACTCACCATCCTCATTGTCCTCCTCCTCTAGGCATAAATTATCATACCCTGCCGTTTGTAATAGGAGGATCTTTAAGTCCTGGGTTTTCTCCATCACCATGGAGGCGAGAGACCTAAAGATGCATGGTCCTACAGTTAGGAGGAGGGCCAGGATTAACAATGGTCCAGCCGCCGCGCTGACCAGAGTGGTGAGCCATGGGGACCAGGAGAACAGGGACTGATACCAATTTTTAGAATCTTGTTGTTTCTTTTCTCTGTCTTTGAGGCTATTTTTTACTAGGGCTAGGCTCTTCCTGATAACACCGGATTTGTTTGTGTAGAAGCAGCAGGTTTCTCCTAAGGCTATGCATAACCCCCCTTGTGGCAGCCGAGTCCATGTAAGCTGGCCCGATTCTCCCCCCTCTGGGTCCGCCCACTCAAAAGCAAAGATGGGCTGACTTTGGGGGGCCAGCTGGAGGCTGAAGTAAGCAACCTTGAGATCGAGGACACTGTACCAGGTGCGGTCAGGGGGCAGCAGGCTAAGGAGGGTGTAGGGATTTGGGACCGTGGGGTGAATGGTTTCTGTCCTCTTGTTCACCTCTCTTAAGTCCTGCACCGGCCTGAAGTCCCCCATCCCGTGCTTCCTGACAGGCAGGAGGGGTGTGTTCCAGGCTGACTTGCAGGGAACCAGGATCCCCGCAGCCCTTAGCTGGTCGATGTGAACTTTAATCCCCCTCTGGGCTTCTCTTGACATCGGATATTGTTTGACTTGGATGGGCACTGCTGAGCTCTTTAGCTGAACCACTATGGGAGCTCTATGTCGGGCTAGCCCTGGGGGGTTCATCTCTGCCCAGACTCCTGGGATCTCTTGTGCCCAGGCCACTAGGGGCCCGTGTTCTGACTGGGACTCGACCTCAAAGAGGCGATACTCTTCATCCGCAGGAAGAGTTAACAGGATCTTCCCTTTTATGTCTATGTCCGCTTCCCCAGTCTCTGAGAACGTGATGACAGCCTTTAATTTATGTAGCAAGTCCCGGCCCAGCAAGGGTTCTGGGCATTCAGGTATAACCAAAAAGGAATGGGTAATGGTCCCTTTGCCTAAGTCTGCAGTTTGGCCTAGTGACTGAGGGTAGCTCTTTGGCTTTCCTGTCGCCCCCACAATCCGGGTTTTGTCCCTGGTCAATGGGCCCACAGGATGTTTTACCACGCTAAAAGTGGCCCCGGTATCCACCAAGAAGTCTATGACTTCACTCCCTACCGAGAGTTTTACCCTGGGCTCCCGGGGGTGTTGGGAGCCCTGAGTTCCCTAATCCATTTTAACAAGCACTGGGGCCCCTCGGTGCTCTGCTTTCTCTTTCTTCCGCTTGGGGCATTTCCGCTTCCAGTGTCCTGTCTGTTTGCAATAGGCACATTGGTCCTTTCCAAGGCTTCTGCCTCTGCCCTTGTTTCTGTTGACCCTCCGTTCTCTCCCCCAGGATCCTTCCTTTCCTTCCCTGGCCAAGAGAATCCTTGTCACATTTTTGTTTAACTCAGCTGTAACTTGAGCTGGGTCCTCCCGATTTTTAAAGACTCTCTGGGCCACTGCCACCAGCTCCGTGAGGGACTTTCCCTCAAACCCCTCCAGTTTTTGCAACTTCCTTCTAATGTCAGGGGCTGACTGGGCTACAAATTGTAAGGCCACAGCTGGTCCATTCTCCGGGGCCTTGGGGTCAATGGGTGTCCAGGTTCTGTAGACCTGACAGAGGCGTTCCAGGAATGTAGTGGGACTCTCATTTGGTCCCTGTTTGCACTCAATTATTTTTGTGAGATTAGTGGGCTTCTGGGCAGCAGCCCGGATGCCCCGCAATAGAATCTGGTGGTACCAGTCAAGAGACTCACTTCCTGCCTGAGAATTGGGATCCCATCTGGGCCGACTAGAGGGAAAGGCCTCTTCTATCAGTTCTTGGTCAGAAGTGGGGTCACCACGGTGATCCCGGACTTGTTTCCTCCCTTTTGCTTTTATTTGTTCCCTTTCCTCTAAGGTAAAAAGAGTGCTCAAGAGTTGCTGACAGTCATCCCAGGTGGGTTGATGGGTATAGAAAACAGACTCCAGAAGGGAGGTGACTCCCTCTGGGTCTTCAGAAAATGGAGGATTTTGATTCTTCCAGTTATAAAGGTCTGAGGTGGTAAATGGGACATAAGATCGGAGCGGTCGCCCGGCAGAATCAGCCTCTCCTACCTCCCTGAGGGGGAATGTCCCAGCAGGGGAGGTCCCAACAGCCGAGGCTTCAGCTTTGAAGCCAGACCGAACTAGCCGAGTTCCAGAATCGATTCTCCTCGTTCCCTCCGCTGGAGCTTCAAAGCCATTTCCACCGCACTGACGCGACCGGTCAACCGAATCGACCCCATTTGCCCCCTCCCCTGGAGCTCCGAAGCGGGTGCCGGACCGAGTGTGTGGGGGGGGCTGCCGGCACTCACCGTGCTATCCGGCGAGGGCGGACACAGAGGTTTAGGAGCAGGGTGGTCCCTTGGATCATCATTGCCTTGTGCTCCCTGGTAGGGTGGGGGTGCGTCCTCCCCAAAACGCCTGACTCTGGGGGGTGACTCAGGTGCTGTTAAGACAGGAGCTGAGGGCCGGGTTGGGGGCCTCTTTTCTCTTGGGTCTTTTTTGTGATCGCCCACAGACACCAGAACTGGCTTAGGGGCCCCCTTCTCAACCCCTGATCTTTTGCAGCCGCCTCCGAGAGAGCCACCCCCCCGAGACACGCTCTCGCGGAGCCAGCGTGGATTTTCCCAAATTATATCATTTCAGATTTCGATATACGGCACTTGATCCAGACGGCCCCGTCCCTCAAAGATGACATCATGGACCGCTCGGCAGATCCGTGGATCAAGGGTGCCCCCTGGTGGCCATCCGATTCCAAGATTTGGCCAGACCCTTTCACACAATTTTCTCAGTGTGAAAACATCAATGGAGGCTCCATATCTTTTAGCTCGCCTCCTAAGATCTGTAAAGTTTTTGATTAGGCACTCAAGGGGGGTTAAAACAGCCCCCTCACTCGATTCGCCTTGTCCCATCGTGGCCGAGAGGGAGGGGACGAACCGACAGATGTCTATTTATAAGTAAGACAGAACAAAGGCAATCACACTCTCACAAGGCCTTTTTACTCACTCACCAGACCAGAATCAGAACCAGGACTCTGTGGAGTCGTCACTCCCAAAGCCAGGTCTGGGACACTTAAGTGGCGTCCCACGTCCACAGACCTTTTGTTGTAGCCCCCGGGGCACTCCAGAAACTGAACCAGAAACCAAAAGAAACCAGGCCTGACTTACCGGCGCCGAGCAGGACTCCAAGACAGGTGCACGCTCTGCTCAGGTTCGAACTCCACGGGGGTCCTTCCGAGGCTCCCCCCCTTTTAAAAAAAAACTTCCCCTACAAGGGGGATCTCGCTGGGGCCTCCAAATGTTAGCGAGTAACTCACGAAAGGACCAGCGGGGAGTTGCGAACAAAATTTATTTCAGATTCGAATCTGGGCCCCCGCCATGCCCCAAACAACAGCGGGACCGGCAGAGACCCCAAAACTAGTGATCATTAACATTATATACACAAAAGGGGGGTAGATTCGTGATCTTTACATTGATTGGCTAGTGCACAGTGGAAAGTCCCCTTTTGCGGTTCAGAGATTTGAAACAAACGATTCTAGGATACAGGCTTGGACAGGAGATCAAGAGGGGCATTGTGACCCAGCTAGTCCTTTGTTTACCGGCTTAGTCATTTACAGGTGGGGTGGTACTTTTCCACCTAGAACATTACATAGCTGCTTTTACAAAATGGCCTTACTTATGCTAACCAACCAAACCCCCCATAACATCATTGATTCATTAATTTGCATACCCTGGTTATTAGTAAAGGTAAGCATTTTAATCTCCATATATTTACTGTTGAGGGGCTGCATATAAGTTCTACCAATTAATCATCCTAACAGCTGTATGAGGAAAGTACATTACTTCCAATTTACAGACTAAAATACTGAGGATCAGAGAAGTGACCTGTTCACTATCTTAGAGGCTGTGAGTCAGTGAGGTTGAGACAGTGCATGTTCTGAAGTAGAGAAATCTAGGAGAGGCTGGGTTGGACTCTTAGTTGGGGAAGGATGAGGCTTGTGTGCTGTCCAAGTGTCCCTTGATGTTCAATGAGTGGGATGCAGCTCTAGGAGACTGAGATTGAATCTGTACAGAGTCAGGCTTTCCCATTAGTTTAGAAAAAATTCCAGTGATAGAGGTTACCAGGATGAAGGCCTGCCTCCAAAAGGAGAGGCTGAGAAAACCTGAGCAGAAGTAAAGGTCAAGGGCAATAGGTAGAAGCTAAAGTACATGCCGAGGACACCCCTGGCAGTGGCTAGTATGGGCTGGGCTTGTACTCAAGGGACATGAAATTGTGCACATTTCCCTAAGCTTGTAGCTTTGAGTCCTAGGAGAGTAAAGCAAACTCCAGCCTCTATCTAATGTTAATATTGCCTTGATATGAGTGGGCTCTAGCTCAGCTACCAGCTTAAAGATTCTTGGTTCCTGCAGCTGGCTGGGGAGAGGGTTTGGGAGAGTTGCTAGTTCTGTAACTTGTTCTTGTCTGTCTGGAAAAATCTTAACTAACCTTAATAACTGAGTTGGATTTCTACTTTCAGGAAGATGAAATTAGATGTACTTTTCCCTTTTCTTATTGTTAAGTCCAATTAAAAAAAAAACCTTGGACATTATCTATAAAACATTAGAAGATCTGAAAATTGGAGAGAAGAATCTAAGCAAGCTAGGGACCTCAGAACCTTAGGGATGACAAGACAGTAAGTTACTTGGGTTTTCTTTTTGCCTCCAATATTCCAGACTTGGAGCTGAAGAAGTTGGTAATCTAGAAATGCTGACAGGCACAGACCAAAAAAGCTTCAATACAAATATGCTCTCCTAGCCAAAAAACCCAGAAAAGACAGATAACCTTTAATAATAACTGCTCTACTCCATTCATATACCACAGAAAAAAAACTGTGGTCCCCTTCCATCTCTGCCATCAAGAGCCAGGTATGGGGCCCAGACTTTCCCTCTGACAAGAAGATAATGAGGCATCATTTCCCCCTGTTGGACTGTGTCAGAGAAGGTAAAGAAACTGGGAATTTAATCTTCAGTGGCTAACCCTTCCTCCACAGTGGTGATGGAGACTGGGCCTCTACCCTCACCTGCCAGTGACATAAGCGCCCTCCCTCTTCATGCTAGGGTGTTATCTGAAGAGGCTGAGGGGAGAGTCAGGGCTTTCACCATCACCAAGTGCTACCTGTGGTTAGAGAAGAGACCATGTGCAGAGCTGGAACTCCCAATGACACCAGAAAGAGCATCTCTCTCCATGGGTGTCAACTGAAGTCAGCGGGAATCCTGGACTTCCTTGTCCATCCAGCAGTCATGAGCCAGAGCCCCCACCACTGCCCTTAATCTATTGGAGCAGTGTCAGAAAAAGGTATCTCAATTCAAGGTTTAAGTGAAACCCAGAATCTCAGAATATAACAGAATGTCTAGGTTTCACCCCCAAATCACTCATTACACCAAGAACTAGAAAGTTTTTAAACTTATGAAAAAAGGTGAGCAACAGGTGCCCAAACTGAGATGATAGAGATGTTAGAATTATGTGATAAAGATTTTAAAGCAACTGTCAAATCCTTCAGTGAACAGTTGTGAACATTTTTGAAACAAATGAAAAAAAGGCTCAGAAGAGAAATATAAAGTCTTATCAAAGGAATAGGAGATCTACAAGAGAATTATATAAAAATTTAGAACTGAAAAACATATGAACTGAAATAGAAACTCAATGGATGGGCTCAACAGCAGAGTGGAGCAGCGGGGAGAACCAGTGGCTTGTAAGACACAACAATAGAAATTATTGAGTCTGGACAACAGAGAAAATAGGCTGAAAACATTAAACAGGGCCTCAGAGACCTGTGGGACTATAACAAAAGATCTAACATATATTATTGGAGTCTCAGAATAAGAGGAGAAAGAGGACAGTGGTTAAAAAACAAACAAACAAACAAACAAACAAACAAACAAAACCAAAAACCAAACAAACAAAAAAACCCCCAAAACCCGCTCAAATAGTGGCTGAAAACTTTCCCCATTTGGCAAGAGATATTAGCTATGGACTCAAGAAGACAAGAAAACCAAAGAAATATACACCAAGAAGCATCATAATTAAATTTCTGAAAACTTAAGAAAATAAGGAAGCCTCAAAAGCAGCAAAAAGAAAAACACCTTAAAGGGGAGAAACAACTTGAATGATAGTAGATTTCTCATCAGAAACCATGGAGGCAAGAAAGCAGTGGCTCATTTTTTCCCAAGTGCTGAAAGAAGAGAACTGTGAACAGTGTTCTACACCCAGTGAAGCTATCTTTCAGGGATGAAGGGAAAGTCAGGACATTCTCAGAAGATAAATTAAAATAATTTGTCATCAGCAGACATATCCTAAAAGAATGGATAAAGGAAAATCTTTACAGAAATGAAATGACAAAAGAGAGAATTTTGGAACATCAGCAAGGAGAAAAGAATATGGAAGAATAAGCAAAATATGGGGTAAAACAGATTTTCCTTCTCTTGAGTTTTCCAAATAATATTTGCTAGTTGAAGAAAATTTTATGACAGTGTGGTTTTAATGTATATAGGGTAAATATTTAAGACAACCATAAGTGGGGAAACAAAGTGATATGAACAGAAGACGGTTTGTATATGCTATTCAAACTTGTAAGATGATGATATCAGTAGGCTGTGATAAATTATGAATATATGATGCGATATTTAGAGCAGCCACTAAAACTATGTAAGTAGATATAATGTTACAGATAAATCAAAATAGGATTCTAATGAGTGTTCAGATAAACTACAAGAAGACTTGAGTGGTGTATATATGGATGTGCAATAGGTAAAAATTCATGGAACCTTCAGATTTGAGCCCTTTATGTATATCTTTTTTTACGATGGTACTGGGGATTGAACTCAAGGGGATTCTACCTCTGAGCTATACCCCTAGCCCTATTATTTATTTATTTATTATTTTGAAACGGGGTCTTACTAAGTTGTGGAGGGCCTTGTTAAGTTGCTGAAGCTGGCCTCAAACCTGTGATCCTCCTGTCTCAGTCTCCTAAGTACTGGGATCACAGGCCTGCACCACTATACCCATTTCCCTTTATGTATATCTTAATTCAAAATTTAAAAATAAGATAGATTCGGACCAAGCAATTTCAGCTAATTACTTGCTTTATGCCAGACACTTTTTTGACATTCTGAACTACAGTCTTCCCATGTCCATGTCCCTGGGCACCTGCTTCAGTTCCTCTCTGCATTTAATTCCTTGGTGGATCTGGATGTCTCTATAGTCATTAGCAGATCTCCTTGTCTATTCCTGGTTAATGCTTCATGGATATCCTGTTTGCTCCTTTTTGACCATGAATGTTGTCTATATTTGGGATTCTGCCCATTCTAACCCTAGAATTGGGATCCTTAGCAATCCCTACAGTTTGAACAGACCACCTGGGGCATTTGACCTTGTCAAGGGGCCGCAATACAATATTCTGTTACTACTGTGTCTGTCTACCACTTTTCCTGTCTTTTAGACCCTCACATATATCATTGCTGAATGAATATCCTTCTGGACAATTATAGACACCTCTTTATGTGCAGAGCTACTGTCTTGTTGATAGGCATCAGCTCAAGTATAACTGGGAGCTGAGACAGCCCCTCTGACTTCTCCTGTAATGAGCTTCTTTAATTTTAAAGGTGCTGTTTCCTGAACTGTTACAGGAAGAAGAGATTTTTATCAAGGGACTTGCCTGAGCATCATTGTTGAAAGCAAATCCACCTGGGAGTTTCCACTGCAAATGTGCCCGTTTGTCATTTCATGCTTTACTTGGAAAACTGACTTTGCTGCCAGGAATGACCAAACCTCTTCTTGTTAAGCCACTGCTGGAGCAGATAGCTGGAAAGATGACCCCACTGACAGCCCATTACTCCACAAATTCAAGTGATTCTGCAGCTCTGGGACAAGAGCTCCATACGGGAGCATAGCACTCTCAGGCTTGACTATGGCAGGGGTGGGGGTGGCAGCCATGGTCTTTGGCAGGCGACGCCAGGTGCTTTGTTTCTGAAACAAATGAATCAGTGTGCCAGTTGTCTCAAACAAAGCATTTAATGGGCCCTTTTGGGAGCTAACTCAGCAGTCAGGGCTGGTGGGCCCATGTTCCTTGTTCTCCAGTTCTTACTCTAACTTTTCATGTGGAAGGGGGCAAGGAGTAGCTTCTTAGCCACTTCACTCTGACAAGTTTCCATTCCTTCACTAACCTGCAGTCAATTGCAGTATTTCTGGTACAAAAGCAGCAGAGGACTCCTCCTGAGTTAATATTAGTGAATCAAGTGTCCATTATAAAATGGTTATCAGTCGTGCAGCCGAAGTGCTGGCTGCGGATAACTCCTTCTTTTGGAGAGCGCTGAATGCCTGCATCCTGGGAGAAGCCTGTTCCCTGTTGCCAAGGTGCTAGGGCACTGAGCATAGATACTGCAGACCTGAGTCCTAGTCTCTGCTCTACCATTTTCTAGCCTTGGGACCTCACACAAGTCACAGGAGACGCTTTCAGAGTTGGAACAGCTCCTCTATGACTCTTTCCTTCTGAATCAGCTTTGCTTAATCACCCATCTCTGCCTGGATGTTTCTAAAACTGGAGCACTCACTACCTCTTGAGGAGCCTACTTCAATAGTCATAACATCTGAATATTGGACATGGATATGCACTGTTTGTTCACTGGATGTTGACTGTATTTATATTCATACCTCCAGGTTCACTAGCCTATAAGTGCATGGATATTCACATATTGCCTATTATAGGAAGGCCATCATGTGGAATCTTCCTGGAAATTCATAAGAGTTATCTTGCCCACAAATTAGACCTGGTCAGATGGCTTTTGGGGCTGGGAACACAAGATCTTTACCTCTGTACTGGAGGAGGCAAAGCAGGACCTCTGTTCTCCATGGGGGAGGAATGGGGAGAGCAATTCTCTTCCTCTTTCTGTGCTGTACTTTGTTGTTTGGGTCTTGAAGATACATTGCACATACCTAGCACTCATAGTAGGTCCTCAGCAAGCAATAACCAATATGTCAGTCTTGTTCCCACAGACCAGGCCCACTGTGAAATGCTGTGGACCCTGGGATATGGACAGAACAAAAAACAGAAGGAGACTGAGACCTGACATACCCAAGATTAAAGCAGTGTAGAGGAGGGGGGGGAGGATCATACCCCCATAGCTCCAGCCTAAATCCAAACCTATTTTTCTTCTTAAGTATCCCATCTCTGTCCTCCCTGCTCACTGCCTCTTTGTCAGTTAGTTTTACGGTTTCTCCGGGGCATGTCCACAGTCTCCAAGATCCTTTGGCCTCTTTCCTCTGCCCTCTACCTTCTCTGTGCTCATTTTTCTATACCCAAACCTTAGATACATCACTTCCCTACCTAGAAGGAATCTTTACTGCCTTCAGGATAAATATAGAGACCTTGCATGACCCCAAAGACCCCTTATGTGAGTTGCTCAAGTATTTGGCCCTTTCTGCTTTTCTGCAGGTCATCATTGTCATCATCTCCCCCCCTTCTATTTCATCTTTTCCTCTATCATCACCATCACCACCACCACCATCACCACCATCACTGTCTTTGTTGTTGTCGTCATCATCATTAAATTTATTGAGCACCTATTATATGTTGGGTCCTGTGCTGGGAGCTTTTCAAATATTATCTCATTGATTTCAAGGATACCCCAGTGTGTAAGTCTGCCTGTACTTTGACTACACTGTGGAGTCTCCTTTCTCTTCCACATCTTTTGGAAGGCACATTTACATAGACTTTGAATCAAACTCACTGGGTCAAATCCTGACTCATGTAGAAGCTGTCACCTTGGGTGTGTTACTTAGCTTCCAGTGTCTCAGGTTCTTCCTCTGTAAAATGGGAGTACTGATAGTACTTACCTTATAATAGAACCCGCAGCATAGGGTTGGTGTGAGAATTGAATGAGAAAATACCTGTAAAGTGCTTAGCCTGGTGGCTGGCATGTCTGAAGTATTTTAACAATTGCCAGGCGTGACTCCACATGCCCTTTGGACCCAGTTTTTCTTCTGGAAGCATTGTGTACCACCCAGGTAATGTAGTCCCTGCCCTTCTTCAAGGTCATTCTCTCTTCCAGGGCTCTTTTACAAGCCCTTCAGGCGGGGACAGGTCCCTTCTCAGCAGTCTCAGTGTGTTCTGTGCTGACCTCCAACCCAGCACTTGTCTCCCTGGGTGCCATCAGGACTTTTTTGCCTCTCATGTTTGAGCCCCTCGAGGGCTGGGTCTGTCGCTGGCCATCTGTGTGCCATCTGTGTGCTAAGAGCAGAGTCTGACACAGAGCAGGCCCACGGTGGGTGCTTACCAATGGACAGAAGGAGAGTGAACCCTCGTAAGATCTCAGCAGGCAGAGGAATGCCTTCTGCCTGGGCTGTTTCATCAAGCACCTGTCCCCCAACCTGACACGTGACACAACTTAGGGGGCCCGTCACACCTCTGACCTCCTGACAACTTTAATGAGGGTTGAGGCTGTCTTTATCTTGGATCTCCTCACCCCACCCCTAGCCATAGACTCCCATTTGCATACCATGGCCATGATCAAGTTAAAAGAATAGTGACGATGAAAGAAGCCAAAAGCCAAGTCTCCTGGGCAATTTCCCTGGTAATGTAGGAACAGAATTATCCGAGGAATGATTGACAAATTAGAGGCACTTTGCACCTCATTTTAATGCATTTGGCTCCTTGAGAGGAGGAATATGTTAAACTTTAAAATTATTCACCTTGCAGTAGCTTCTGTCTTTCAAATCAAAATCAATCTTCATGTGGGGTACTAAATCTTAAGGAAACAAATTGCTTTCTATGGTACACTGCACTCCTTAAATGGCTTTATTTGGAGGGCCAGCTGAGCAAGTTAATTTCAGCAGCACAGCTGGCTGGCGATTGTGGAGTGGGCATTCTCACACGTCGTTGGAGAGAGCCCGGTCCAGTGCTCATTAACCACCCCTGGACTAGAGAAACAGTGAGCGTAATTGGCACGTGCACTGGACCATGGGGTGGAAATTAAAACAAGAGTTTCAAGAGTCAAGTTGGTTTGTTGATGTACAGGATTGTGAACTTGGTCTTGGAGCATCCACTCCCTCCCTTCAGGTGGCTCCCAAATCGCTGCTTTCGTAGCTCAGGGTCATACTATCCTTCTTATCCACCATCGTGGAAACCTGTTCTCGGGAAAGCACCACGTAGACTCATTCACGTGGAGGTGATCGTAACTGACAACAGCTGAAAATGTAGTTTTATCTTCAGTGGTTTCATAATTTCAAAAGAAGATGAAGCCAAAGGAGCTAATCTCTAATTTGGGAAATTTTGGCAAGAACTGGTGAGCGGAAACTTGCTGCTGTCCCCAAGGGGCTGCCTATTCTAGAATCATAATATTTTTGAGCTAGAAGGAACCATAGAGATTCTTTAGGTCTAATTTTCCAAGAAGATATCAAAATTCCTATACAGAATATTTTAATAGTTACCTATTCTTTGATTGTATGTCTATAGTGATGGGAAACTCACTATCTTATAAAGTAGCCTATCCTGTTGAATAGTTTTAATTTTAAAAAAGTCTCCTTATTTTCAACTCTCTGAAACTTCCACCAATCTAGTTCTCTGTTGTCTTTGGAATGACAGTCCTCAGAGGGTTTGAAGGTAACAACTCCCAGGGGCCCCACTTCACCTCTCATATCCCATCCCCTCTCTAGGGTAAACAGATCCTAGTCTTCAACCACACCTCTCGCTACCCAGCTGCCAGCTGTCTTTTGGTCCTGGGATTTTTCTTAGGACATATTCTAATTTGTTCACATCTTTCTTAAAATGCAGTAAATGTGATTTTTCTTAATGTAGCCTGGCTTTGGGGGAGATTTTCTCTCATGTATGAAGCTTTGAAGCCAAGTTGCTCCTTTTGGAGCTGCACAGATAGGTTTCCTGGCCTCCTAGGAAAGCCTTTGTCCCCATACCTGTTAAATTTGATCTGACCTATCATGGCCATCACTCCCTGCCATCCCATGTCTGTTGTCCCTCACAGCAACTTGCCTTCCTCACATTTGATGAGCTTTCTTCCTGACACTCTCTCTGATAAGATATGAAAGGCCATTAAGGGCAATTTACCCAGTAGTAAGAGTGGCAGCAGCAACAGCAATTAAAAAAAGTATTTCAAAAGTTATACATGTATTTATTTAAAACACAAATAAAGAAAGTAGCAATAGCCTACCAAAGGCCATATTTTGTTATGTCCTTCCATATACAAATGAGTTCATATTACATATATTATTACATATTATATATGATTCAGTGGGTTCATATTATATATTTTTTACTTTTTTACAGATTGTACATAATTTCCTATTTATTTCATAATATTCTATAATTTTTTTGGGGGGGGCACTGGGAATTGAACCTAAGGGTGACACATTTTTATTTTTGTTTTGAAATAGGGTCTCACCAGGTTGCTGAAAGTCTCACTGAGTTACTGAGGCTGGCCTCAAACCTGTGATCTTCCTGTCTCAGTCTCCCAAGTATTGGGATTATAGGCATGTGCCATCACCCCTGGCTATAAGACCATTTTTAAAGCCTCCCTTATATGGGTATACTTCTTTTATGGGTATAAACCAGGTTTGTTTTCTAATTTTCCCCTCTTGTGAAATGTGCCATGAGGCTTTTGTACTCGCTGATGATAGAAGTCTAGACACAGAGTTGACAAGAGTAATGGGCAAGAAACATTTTTGGTATCTACTGTCCAATTGCACTTCAGACTGATTGTGCCACTTGAAATGTGCTCTTTTATAGTTCTGAGAATAGCACGTTGAAGGCTTTGCTTCTGCAGTTGCTTCAAGTGGAGTGCTTGACAGTGTGGACCACGTTTGGTAGTAACATGTTCGAAGAGGGAAGGAGGCACTTCTTCCTTCAAGAGCCCCAAAGTAGGGTAGGGTAACACAAACAGAAGGAACAGTGGAAGGAATCCAGGAGTGGAACACAACTCTAAGTTCTTGCTTTAAATGCATGTCTATCTTAGCTGGGCACAGTGGCACGTGCCTGTAATCCCAGAACTTGGGAGGCTGAGACAGGAGGATCACAGGTTCAAAGCCAGCCTTGGCAACTTAGGGAGACCCTTGGCAACTTAGTGAGATCCTGTTTCAAAATAAAAGATAAAGTAAGGCTGGGGGTGTAGCTCAGAGGAAGAATGCCTCTGGATTCAATCCTTAGTACTATAAATAAATAAATACATACATACATACATGTCTGTCTATCTATATCTATATATGCTTGTGGGAGATGATATATAATTATAAAATAGTTATATAATTATAATATATATGTATATTATATTCTATATATATTTCTCTGAGAAATATATATTATGTCCTATAATATATCTTGAGGGTATCTTATCTCATTCAGGCCACATGGTATAATTTACACTGATTTGATGAGTTTTCATTTATTTATTTATTTTAATTGATGCATTGTAATCATACATCTTTGTTAGGTACAAGCTGTTAAAGGCATACATGCACGCATTTCTCATTTAACCCTATCCCAATTCCTGCCCCACTCCCTCGCCCTCCCTCCTTCTCAGGTTCAGTTTAGTGATTGACTTTGATGTGTTCGTAAAAGTACATCGTGCATTTGGATGCCCCCCCCATCACCTTCAGTTAAGTCAACTTCTTTGCTCACCTAAGGTTTCTCCTTCTTCATCTGGAGTCCCTCTGATGCCCCATTTTCTCCATAGCTTACACATATTAGGGAGAGCATACGATTTTTTACTTTTTGTGACTGACTAATCTCACTTAGCATAATGTTTTCCAGTTCCATCCATTTCCCTGCAAATGACATGATTTTCTTCTTCTTTATGGCTGAGTAAAATTCCATTGTGTACATATCCCATAGTTTTGTAATCCATTCATCTGTTGATGGACATTTTGGCTGGTTCCATAGTTTGGCAATTGTGAATTGTGCAGCTATAAACATAGATATACATGCATTGGTGTGATAATTTGGTTTCCATTCTTTTGAGTAGATACCCAGATGTGGTATTGCTGGATCATATGGTAGGTTCATTCCCATTCGTCTGAGGATCCTCCATACTGTTTTCTAAAGTGGTTGCACTAATTTGCAATCCCACCAACAATGTATTAAGGTTCCCACTTCTCCACATCCTCGCCAGTATTTGTTGTTTGTGTTTTCAATGATTGCCATTCTGATTGGGGTTAGGTGAAGTCTCAGGGTAGTTTTGATTTGCATCTCTATGATTGCTAATGTGTTGAATATTTCCTCATATATTTATTGGCCATTTGCATTTCTTCTTTTGTGAAGTGTCTATTTAGATCCTTTGCCCATTTTTTGACGGGTTATTTGTTTTCTTAGCTGTGAGTTTCTTGAGTTCTTTGTATATTCTGGATATTAGTCAGAAGAGTAGCTAGCAAAAATTTTTTCCCATTCTTTGGGTTCTCTGCTGAGGTTCTTGATAGTTTCCTTTGCTGCACAGAAGCTCTTCGGTTTAATGCAATCCCATGTATGGATTTTCCTTTGGGTTGCTTGTGCCTTTGAGGTCTGGTTGAGAAAGCTTTTACCTGTTCCTATGTGGGCCTATGCCCTCTTCAAGTAGCTGCAAGGTCTCTGGCTTGACTTCCAGGTCTTTGATCCATTTTGAATTGACTCTTGTGCATGATGAGAAAGTAGAGTTTATTTCTATTTTTCTGCTTATGGTTAACCTGTTTTGCCAACCCCATTTGTTGAAGAGGCTATCTTTTTTCCAGTGTATGTTTTTGTCTCCTTTGTCAAAAATCAATCGACTGTAAGTGTGTGGGTTTGTTTCTGAGTCTTCTATTTTGCTCTATTGGTCTATGTGTCTGTTTTTGTGCCAATACCATGCTGTTTTTATTACTGTGGCTTTGTAGTAGTTTGAAGTCAGGTATTGTGATGCCTCCTGCATGGTTCTTGTTGCTAAGAACTACTTTGGCTATTCTGTGCTTTTGTTGTTCCAAATGAATTTAAGAACTGATTTTTCTCAGTCTGTGAGAAGTGACCTTGGTAATTTATTTTGATAGGAATTGCATTGATTCTGTAGATCACTTTTCAGAGAATGGCCATTTTGATCATATTTATTCTGCCTATCCAAGAGCATGGAAGATCTTTCCATCTTCTAAGGTCTTCTTCAATTTCTTTTTTCAACTTTTTATAGTTTTCCTTATAGAGTTCTTTTACCTCCTTGGTTAGGTTTATTCCTAAGTATTTTATTTTTTGAGGTGCTATTGTGAGTGGAATTGTTTTCTGGATTTCTTTTTTAGTGGATTTATGATTGGCATACAGGAAAGTTTCTGATTTTTTAAGCATGATTTTGTTTCCAGATGCTTTGCTGGATTTGTTGATCAGTTCTATAAGTTTTTTGGTTGATTTTGCTGAGTCTTCTAAGGCTAGTATCATGTCATCTGCAAAAAGGGATCGGTTTAGTTCTTCTTTTCCTATTTTTACACCTTTGAGTTCCTTCTCTTGCCTTATTGCTCTGGTTAGAGTATAATTCACACTGTTTTGATTAGTTTTTTTCCTTTTCATCCTGGGGATTAAACCCAGGGGCATTCTACCTCTGAGCTACATCCCCAGCCCTATTTTATTTTTTAATTTGAAACAGGGTCTTGCCAAATTGCTGAGGCTGACCTCGTACCTATGATTCTCCCATCTCAGCTTCCCAAGAACAGGGATTACCGACCTGCACCACCATGCCCAGCTATATGATGAGTATTTTCAACTTCAGATTATGATCCTGGGGGCTTGAGGAAGAAACCTGGAATGTCCATCTTGTCTAAAATGTACCAAAGCACCCAGTCAATTTTACCTGGAATAGATACTAATTCTGTTTGTATTTGAAGCAGAATCAACTTGGATAATTTTTTAGATTCTTGAGATATAGTTAAGTGGATCCTCCAAACTAGAAACTGATTTTTTAAAGCTTATTTTCTATTTGGCAAAAGATACAGAATACACAGATTCCAACTAAATATAGGGGGCCCAATCTCTCAAAGAAGGAATATACTGCAATCAGACAGCTGCTGACTGTCAAAGGAACTGATGCTTCTCAACTTTCAAAGTGCGTCGCTAAAATGTAAATTACTTCCTCACACATATACAAAACTATAGAATTTCGTGGGGAAACAAATCTTTATTTTAGCCCCCAAATGTGGAGGATGTTCTAATTTGTTGTCCATATGACCACAGAGGCGTTGTATAGCAGCTGGGATTGCAGTCGGTTGCATGTAACAGAAACCTGACTACAGTAGTTTAATCAGCCTGAAGTTCATTTCTTTCACATTACAAGAAGTCCAGGGCTGGTGCAGCTGCTAAAAGAAGTCGCCAGGAATCCAAATGCCTTTAGACGTTTTAGTCTGTTTTATTTTGCAATAACAAAATGCCTGAGACTGAGTATGTTACAAGGAAAAGAGGTTTATTTTGGCTCACAGCTTTGGAAGCTGAAAAGTCTAAGCTCATGAGACATCTGGCAAGGGTCTCATGTTGTGCCCTAACAGGGCAGGTGGCATCACATGGCAGGAAAACAGTGAGTGACATGCACAGAAGAGCCATGGGTGTGAGAGACAGAGGGGAGGCCCCAGACTTGCTTTATAACAACTCTTGTGGTCACCAGTCTGGTCTTGGGAAAGCAAGCACTCACTTTTTGGGAAAAAGCATGAATCCTTCTTACAGGCACCTGTACCTCTCAACATTGTTACACTGGGGACTGAGCCTCAATATGAGTTTTGGTGGGGACAAACCATATTTAAACTGTTGCATCCACTATCTTTGTTAGGAGATTTTTAAAATTCTCTTCATTGCAAGATTTTTTTTTTTTTTTTTTTTGCGGTACTGGGGATTGAACTCAGGGGCATTCTACCTCAGAGCTACACCCCCAGCCCTATTTTTTTATTCTTTATTTTGAAACCGAGTCTCACTAAGTTGCGGAGTGCCTCACTAGGTAGCTGAGGCTGGCTGCGAACCCGGATCCTCCGATCTCAGCCTCCCGAATGCTGGGATTACAAGCGTGCGCCACCACGCCCGGCTCATTGCAAAATTTTAAGGACATGGGGAAAAGGTAAAGTTGTGGGCCAGATAATTCTATTCTTTTTTGTATAAAAAATTATTTTCAAGCCGGGTGTGGTGGCATGCACCTGTAATCCCTGTTCTTGGGAGGCTGAGAGAGGAGGATTGCAGGTTTGAGAACAACGTTAGCATTAGCAAGTAGTGAGACTTGAATCAACCTAGTGCCTGTTTCTAAATAAGAAATAAAATCAGGCTGGGGGTGTAGCTTGAAGGTAAAATGCCTCTGGGTTTAATCCGTAGGAAAACACACACACACACACACACACACACAAAGTCATTTTCATTTTCTTGCTTCCAATGAGGTCTGTATAGCCACCCCTAGTTGCATGGGATTCTGGAAATATAGAATGTGAATTGTTTCAAATTGAGATTATTACTAAGGATGAAGAGGATGTGAGTGTAGGAAAAGCATTAGCCCAATGACTTGAGGTCCTGGGTTTTAGTTTCAGCTCTGTCACTCGCAGACTCAGCAAACACAGACAAGACATCTTTCTTCTTTGACACCAGAGCATCATCTGTGAAGTGATGGCCGTGAGGGCCACCGTGTGCGGGAGCTGATTCATACCAACCCACAAGAACTGACTATGTTTCTTCCCAACTCTGAGATCAATGACATCATGTTGGTGGCCTGAAATTGGCCTTGGTAGCAGAATTTATACCATGGAAATTGGCAGGTGCTGCAAATCAGGGCTTTTCCACCCACCTCCTACCCAGACAAGTTGTTAAGCATTTCCCACTGTCTTGAAAGGCTTCCGGGGTTAACAGCCTCTGACTGTGTCATTTCAGTTCTATAAATCAGAGTTTCGAAGGCCAGTGAGACCCTACTTAAGAGAGTTCTAAGCCTGCTCATTGAGTTTTTTATTTTGTCATGGTGGGCATGTCTCCTGTTCTCTCCTTATCCATGCCCTTTAATATTTCCGTTCTGCTATTTGACCTTCTCTCTTTTTTTTTCAGCACTGGGGATTGAACTCAGGGGCATTCTACCTCCGAGCTGCACCCCCAGCCCTATTTTTTATTCTTTATTTCCAAATAGGGTCTCACTAAGTTGCAGAGGGCCTCACTAGGTAGCTGAGGCTGACCGCGAACCCGGATCCTCCAGTCTCAGCCTCCCACCTTCTCCTCTTTTCTTTTAGTGACCATATTTATAAAATTTAGAGACAAATGCACTTGTTATACTAGAATTCTATACTAGAATTTTGTGTATCTGTTTCTGATTGTCAAACGACAGGGACATATGTTTGATCTAAATATTTAAAAAAAAATCCCCTCCCCTTTCTTCCCACATTATTATATCTAAAGTTGATTTTTTTTAAACTTAAGGTCAACCCTAATGTATTTCTACACTACTAGAAATAGATCTACTGTATTTCTATGCTAGTAGAAATACACTAGAGTGTTCTTCCTAGTGTATTTTTTAATCACCTCAAACTATTTTTAATCATCTGCTAATGAACCCTTAAAAGACAAAATTACAACAAATTTACTTTTGCAGATCTTAATTGGTTTTATTTGCTATTACAAAAATCGGGCAGCAGTCTGGACCAAAAATGGCTCAGAAAACTGCTCCACCACATGGGCAGGTTGTATTTATAGCCAGAGAAAAGTACGTGACCTACAGAAAACAGAGGCGAGTAGAGAGAGAATTATTGGTTACAGCTTGCATTCCTCTGGTTGAATGTGGATTGAATAATTGGCTGCTTATGATTGGCTGAGACTTGGCTACTTGTCACAAGAGTAGGTTGTAGTCTACTTCCACATCGTTAGGTTGTACTTCACTATGCATGGAAGTAGTTTTGGCCAAAATATTAGAAAAAAATTTTTTTGTGGTACTGGAGATTTAACCCAGGGTATTCTACCTCTGAGCTAAACCCCTAGCCTTATTTTATTTTTAAATTTTTGGTACTGGGGATTTATCCCAGTGGCATTCTACCTCTGAGTACATCCCTATCCTTATTATTATTATTATTATTATTATTATTATTTATTTTTTTTTTTTAATTTGAAACAGGATCTCACTAAGTTACCATGCAGTGACCTTGAACCTACATTCCTCCTGTCTCAGGTTCCCAAGTACTGAGATTTTATGGATGTATCACTATGCCCAGCTAGCAATTTTTACTGTAAAGTTTTAAAATTAAATTTTTATTTTGAGATAATTATAGATTTACATTCACTTATAAGAAACAAAACACAGAAAGATACAGTCAAAAGGATAGCTAGCACAGAGGTAACATCTTGCAAAACTATAGTACAATATAAAAACAAAGGCAGGGACACTGATACATCCCAGTGCATTTTAAATTTTCAAATAGTGAAGATTCTGTGACATGAATTTGGAGGCAAAGGGATGTGGACCTTCCACTATTCAAGTTAAGGAAACAATTTTTATGCCCAGAGTAGATCCCAAGGGCTCCAGAAATCTTCCTGTTCCTTTTACAATCTGTCCTAGTATTTTTCATGCCAGTATTTCCCTAGCTGGGCCTTTTCTTGCTCAAGTAGACTGAAAAAACAAATATCCGCCCCCCTCAAAAACAAAACAAAACAAAACAAAACAAAACAAGCAAGGTTAGTATCTTGCTGCTCAAAATGTAGTTTTGTGAAAGAGCAGCAGAGGCATCACCAGGGAGCTTGTTAAAAAAATGGAATCTTGAGCACTGTCTCAGCCCTTCCAGGTTGGAATTTGCATTGTAAAGAGTTCCCCAGGTGATGTGTACATTAAAGTTTGAGAAGTTCTGATGTAATAGATCACTGGGTAATCTCCTATGCCAGACATGTCTTTCTTGGGCTTCTCTAAAGAGGCCTACCTATAGGGTTTTTTTGTTTGTTTTTGGTACTGAGGATTAAAACCAGGGGCATTCTACCTCTGAGATACACCCCCAGCCCTATTTTATTTTTATTTTGAAACAGAACCTCGCTAGGTGGATAAGAGTCTCACTACTTGCTGAGGCTGTCCTTGAACCAGCAATCCTCCTATCTCAGCCTCTCACTATATATGTGAACTGGTTTTATAGACCTGAAAAAAATTGAGGCTAAAAAAACTCCCAGTAACTTGCTTATAGTTAAGTGAGAAGATAGTCATTATTGTGGGTGGGTAGATCTTGGAAAATTCTCTTCCACTGGACAGAAATAGATGATCCAAAGAGCTTTTCCACTTCTCTTGTTTTTAAAAACCTTTCGCCTAACTATACTAGTAGTATTTAATTAATGATCCTGTCAAGCCCACAATGCTTTAGTTACGAAAAGTATTTTCCATGTTCCATTTTATTTAATTTTCATATGAACTCTGTGATATTGCTCCTATCACCTCGTTTTACAGATGAGAAACTGAGAGCTGTCAGAGAAGTGAAAGAAGTTGTTGAGAACTTCACAGAAGTCACATGGGCAATATCAACAGGATAGCTGCCATAAAAAAGACATAATAGTAAGTTTGGGTGGGAATATAGAAATTAGAACCCTCTTATTTTGTTGGTATAAACATCAAATAGTGCAGACACTTGGAAAACAGTCTGGCAGTTCCTTGAATGGTTAAAATGATCTAGGAATTCTAGCCTTAGGTACCTTCCTAAGAGAAATGAAAACATCTTCACATAAAAATGTATACATGAATGTTCCTAACAGGATTATACATATTCACAATAGCCCCAAAGTGTAGCTGGACGTGGTGGTGCAAGCCTGTAATCCCAGTACTTGGGAGGCTGAGACAGGAGGATTCCAGGTTCGCGGCCAGCTTCAGCAACTTAGTGATGTCTTCTGCAACTTAGTGAGATTCTGTTTAAACACACACACACACACACACACACACACACACACACACACACACACACACACTAGGAATGGGGGTATAGCTCAGAGGTAGACTTTCCCTGGGTTCAACCCCCAGTACCAAAACCCAAATCAAACTGAAACAAAACAATAGACCCAAAGTGGAAATAACCCGTATGTTCATTAGCTGATGAATGACTAAACAAATGGTGGTATATTCTTACAATGGAATAATATTCAGCCATAAGAAAGAGTAAAAATATTGACAGATACTACAACATGGATGAACCTTGAAAACATTATACTAAGTGAAAGGTGATTCCATTTGTAGGAAATGTCCAGAATAGTTAAATCTGTAGACACATAAAATGGATTTGGGAAATGATGGAGAGATCAAGGCAGGGTAAAAGCTAAGAAGTGTGGAGTTTCTGTGCAGGGTAGTGTAATGGTTGGTCCTCAGAACCCATGATTCCACTTGAAAATATTTAAAAATTGTGTCTGCATTGAACATGCACAAGCTTTTCTTTTTTTCTTGTCACTATTCTCTAAACAATACAGTACAACAACTATTTGCATAGCATTTATTTTTCATTAGGTATTATAAGTAATTAAGTCAATTACAAATAATGTCTTAAAGTATGTGGGAGCATTATGTGGGTTATATGTAAATATTCTGCTATTTTATAAAGGGACTTGAGCATCCTTGAGTTTTGGAATTCATGTGTATTCCAAAGCCACTTTCTTGTAGATTGCAGTGGAAATCTATAATTGGTTGTGGTGATGGTTATATGAGTCTCTGAATATATTAAAATCTATTGAATTGTACACTTTAAATGGGTGGATTGTATGGTATATGAATTTCTCAATAAAGCTATAAAAACATCAAAAGAAAACAAAATTACATATCAGAATCAATGATCCAAACCAGGATTCCCTTTGTAAGTCCTGTGTTCCTCTGCCATACTCTACCAAGCTCTGAATCAGTGGTCCCCAGTCAGGCTCTGCACAGATCTCTTGATGCTCAGCATCTTTGGCCTTAGAAGCTTGGAATGGGTTCTGAGCATCAGCTTTTCTTAAAGCTCCCAAGTGCTTCCCAGTGTGCAGCTATGCTTTTGATGCAGAAGCTTTTTCTCAGTCTCGGCTCTGTGGATTCTAGTCTATGGGTCTCTGTTCAGTGACTGTGATCTACATGGAATCTAAAAGATTTGGCATGAAATTTTGATCAAAGCAATTACCTACATGCTTTTTCAGAGCAGGTTGTCTGAGGCGTAGCAGTTGGAGAAATTGAACTGTCAGAAATGAATATAAGAATAATAAGGGAATATTTCTTCTTCATTGGACACCCAAGATAAATAGCAGGTAAAATAAAATTTTAAATTAAATTGAATATGTATATGACTTTACTATTTTTTTGTTAAAGGACTATAACATGAATAATGAACATATTAAAAAAGAAGATCAGACCCTCAATTTCTTTCAATAATGTTACTGTTGTATATCCTGGCTTGAATAAAATACATTTTATAAAACACCTACACAGTTCTGCAATGCCTTATGGATGGCCTCTCTGGAGAAATCTTACATGCCTTTCAATTTTGACATAGCGATATGGTAATAATGGAAATATTTGACATGTAATTCTGTAGGCATTTTTACAATTCTTAGTTTTAGTGATTGAAAGCCAGGGCTTGCCTCACCCTGGGTCTGACCTAGAGCAGACTTGTGGACATGGATGGGGCAGAAAGGGCCTTGTTTTGTTCTTCATATTTGTGGGGCTATGGAGTCAAAAGCTAAATGCATTTGAAACTGTATTAATTGGGATAAAGTTTCAGCTGGTCTCAGAGAGATTCAAAATGAGTGGCTTAATAAATGAATAATGAATTTCTCTCCCACACAGAAGTCTAAGTTGGTGTGGCTGCTTCGTTCTTTGCTGGTGCTCAGGGATCCAGCCTGCTTCTATACTTGTTGCTCCTCCATGTTTAGAATATCATCTCTCTCCATATGGTCCAATATGGCACACTACCACCATCACATTTCTGTGGGAAGAGAGAAAGGAAAGAGGGAGAGCCTGACAGGAACAGGAAGTTATACACATCACTTTCTGCTTATATCCTGTTGGCCAAAACTTAGCCATCTCAACTATGGACTGCATCTAGCTGCAAGGGAGTCTAGGAATCATATTTGTTTTGGTTGGACTAATGCCCAATTAAGAATTGAGAGTTATTATTACTATAGAAAAAGGAGAAAATGGGAACTGGGTTGTAACTAGAAGCTTTCTGCTACAAACTTTGAAATCATTGATATTATAAAGGTAAAATGGGTTTTTTCCCCAGTCATCTAGTACTAGTCATCCAGTTCTCTATCATCTAATGAGGAAACAGATATATTTAACTTCTAGTCTCTGCCAATCCTGACTGTTTCAGGTTCTCACTGAGACTTAGTTTTAACATAAATTTATTGAGGGTTCACTGGGTTGTGTGCTTAGTGGACCTCTAGATGCTCACAACAGTTCCATATTAGGTAGGTATTATTTTCATTTAATGGTGAGGGGAGGGGACTCAGAGAGACTGACACTCCCAGAGCCACATAGCTGACTGAGGTTGTACTTCTTGGCAAGTCTATCTTAGAGGGTTCTCAACTGACTCTAGGCAAGGGGAGGTACAGGTAATAGTGAGTTAGGTCTTTAAGGAGGCACACCAGGGAGATGAGGGGTGGGGTTCAGGAGGAGGGAAGAGGAGATACAAGGAAAAGACAAGGACAGCAAGGCACTTCTGTGGAACTACACAAACTTCTATAAGGTGGAAATTTATGTAAGAGTGATGGGAGATGAAGCAGAAGAAGCAGGCAGGAACCAATTGTGAAGGGCACCTAAAGACTTTTTGTGGGAAAGGAAAACCTGATGAGTTTCAAGCAGGATAGTGACACAGTCAGATCTGCCCTTTAGAAATCTGCCTTTAGGCAAGAAGACCAGCTAGGCCTGGAGAAGACATCTAAGCCAGAGATGAACTAATGCCCTGACATTACCAGCAGCAACTTGGAGTCAGAGGAAGCAGATGTGAAAGAATTAAAAGTATAGTTCTGGTTAAATGTGGGTGAGGGAGAGAGATGATTATAGGATAACTCTTAGGATGACCCTAGGGCTGTGGTGTGGATGATTGGGTTGATGATGGTTTCATTCATGGAGAAAGATATAACTAGTTTTTTACCAACTGCAAACATAGTAATTCTAAATATCCTCATGGTAGGTGATTGTACAATTAAGAAATGTATGGAAAAGATAGGATGGGAGACCAACATAATTAAAACCTTATAAAAGTCCTTATAAATATTTTACACTCACAGAATTAAGGCAATAATGACATCTTGAATAAAGATGATGACAATGACTTTTTTTTTCCATCTTTAATTGGCAAAATAGCAACAATAGGTTCTGTGCTATTAAGTTCCATGTGCTAGGGCTCTGGAAATTTTTTGTATTGTTCTCTCCTGTAGCTTTAACAGGATGTTCATACACTTGTTTTGCTCTGTTGAAGATAATAATCATACTAAAAGGCATTTTCTTTTATTACCCAATTCTTCATCCAAATTCTTAATGCCTTTCTGATTTTATGATTTTGGGCTGCCTAAGTCACCCTAAGTTATGACTTAAAAGTAACTAACAATTCACATATCAACTTGATCCAAAATCCTGACAGCTGCAGGAGAGGTGTGGAGAAATAGGTCCCTCTATGCACACCAGAATTTTGAGTAAGTTGATATTGCCACATGGGAGGGACTGCTGTGTGTGTGTGTGTGTGTGTGTGTGTGTGTGTGTGTGTGTGTGTGTGTGTGTTACTGGGGATTGAACCCAGGGGCATTCTACCTTTGAGCTATACCCCCGACCCTACTTTATTTTTCTGTTTTGAAACAAGGTCTTGCTAGGTTGACTGAGAATCTTGCTACATTGCTGTGGGTATCCTCCAACCTGCTATCCTCCTGTCTCAGCCTTGCGAGTACTGGGATTATGGGTGTGGGCCACCACACCCAGTTGGGACTGCCATATTCTAAAGCTGGATAGGAGTACCTTGAATGGAAAGTTAGGATCACCCCCTCCAAGTCCCCTCTGGTTCTGTGTGCTTCGTGCACTTGCCCCTGTCCTTTGTCTTCCAGTTGTGTGCTAAGTCCTTCATTAGGCTTCACTAAGATGCACAGGAGAGCCGGGCATGGTGGCGCACGCTTGTAATCCCAGTATTCGGGAGGCTGAGACCGGAGGATCCTAAGTCACCCTAAGTTATGACTTAAAAGTAACTAAAAGTAACTAAAAGTAACTAGGCCAGCCTCAGCTACCTAGTGAGGCACTCCGCAACTTAGTGAGACCTGTTTTCAAAATAAAGAATAAAAAAATAGGGCTGGGGGTATAGCTCGGAGGTAGAATGCCCCTGAGTTCCATCCCCAGTACCGCAAAAAAAAAAAAAAAAAAAAAAAAAAGATGCACAGGAATGGGGCGCAGCTTGAACCATACTCCCAGGGTCTTATCTCCAAATCATATTCTGGCCTAGCAGGGCTTGATCTCATGTTTGGGCTCTGTTTTTCTACTGTGTTCTTTATAAGTGGAGCTACATGAAGGGAAGAGAACAGCTTAGGCATTGCCATTTGTGTGTGTGTGTGTGTGGGGGGGGTACTGGGAGTGGAACCCAGGGTCCACCTACCTCCGGGCCATACTCCTAGCCCTATTTTATTTTTTAATTTGGAAACAGGGTGTTGGTAAGTTGCTAAGGAGCCTCACTAAGTCGCTGAGACTGACTTTGAACCTGCAATCCCTCCTGTCTCAGACTCCCAGGTACTGGGATTACAAGCATGTGCCACCACACTCGGCTCTAGGCATTGCCATTTGCTGACGGATCCTAGGCAGGGTTTTCAACTGCCAGCCTCAGTTTTCTGGGGATGATAGGAGAGGCAGAGCTCTTCAGTTTCTATGTAAAACAGCTCAAGCTGACATCTGATGGGAACTGGGGCAAGAGTGGCAAGAGGGCCTGTCTTGGAGCTGCATTTATGAGACGAAATGTCCATTGTTAGTTTCCTTATATGTACAGATCAAATAAAAAAAAAAAACAACTTTAGAGTTTTCTAAAGATGCATTTATTCACAGTTTATATGAGGTTAAGGAAAACTCACTTGTCCAGTCCAAAGAAGAAAAATCATGTGAAGTCCCATAGGTTGATAACCCACCAGAATAGTGATGCTCATCTCGGTTTTATAATGGAAAGATATATGGCAAAGAATAACAATACACTCATCCTACCTTCAAAAGGCCTAGCCAGGCTGAGGAATTGCAGCAGTGGGATTCTTTGGTTATGGTTGGAAGCAGATGATTTCACTGTAAGCCCTGATCTCTCTTCAAATTTATAACTGATTCAGTGTGTTCTGACACCACATCTGGTACTCTTCAAGGAAGTTTTTGTTAGTCATAGGCAGGGGGAAAAAAAGTACATTTCACACACCAGAGAAGTCATGGACAAAGCCGCATTGAGTCCAGCAGGGCGGGCAGGATGTGTGGGTGGGAGACCACATGCTCCCTAACCCATAGGGCTGTGGGAAGGCTTACGTAAGATGATGTACCTAAATGTCTTCCATGGCGACTGGTGTGTTGTAGGGGCTCATTCAGTGGTACCTCTGATTGGAATGATTTCTTTTCAAGGTCCATTCCTCACTTCAATCACCAATTCCATACTTAGTCTTTTCTCTTATTGGTAGAAAGATGTCGCTAGGATTACCAACCCCGAACTCTGCCAGGTTCCTAAGAAAGCACAATGTGGCCTCACTTTTGAAGCTGCATTTCTGAATAATAAAGGCTCTGAGAAGTCCTACAGGAAACACCTTGTTTTGCCCTGTGTTTTCCAACACTCTTGGGCTGTGCGTCCATCTTTCATCTGTTGGTATTTTGGGGGGTGAGTTTTCCATGGAGCACCGAATGGGGAAATGATCATTTCACACTCAGCAGTTCATCAAGCTAGGGGTTCTAGGGAATGTCTCATTGCAGATTTTTTTTTTTAAAGGAGAAAAGTCAAGTTCTCTTTTCTTCATCTATCAAAATTCACTTGAACTTTGTGAGTAGCATTTCATGACAGATGAAGTGGTGTATTCTGACTTGATTGAGGTAACTGATATCCAGCCCTAGAGGTCAAGGGTGAGCCGAAAGGCTTTGCATCGATCGGGACGTTGCTTGGCAGTTATCTGTAACTCATCCTTCACACCTGAGCCCTAAACTTCACATTCACATTTACTCAAACTCATCTTCTTGGTTCAATTTAATGCAATAACCCTTATTTAGCACTTACTGTGTGTGAGATAGTATGCAAGGTTCTGGGAATACAGAAGAGACAGATGCAAAGAAAAGTTACATTAGAGTGTGAAAGGTGGAATAGTAGACTCAGAGGGGATCAGAATGGTCAGGTAAGAACACAAAGTAAAGGGGGTTTATGAATTGGGTTTTGAAGGGTGTATAAGAGTATTTCCATGGGAAGCAAGCAGGGAAAGACAGAGGGTATGTCTATAATTTTGTTATATCTTCCCTCCCCTCCAGTCCCACAGTAAGTAGTGAGGCTTAGAGTATGCTATTTGTGTATGTATGTTGTGTGTGAGACAGCAAAAAAAATATTTTTTGATCCTAGGGATTGAACCCAGGGACATTCTGCCTCTGAGATACACCCCCAGCCCTATTTTATTTTGAAACAGGATCTTGCTAAGCTGCCAAGAGTCTTGCTAAATTGCTGAGGCTGGCCTCAAACCTGCAATCCTCCTGTATTAGCCTCTCAAGTACTGGGATTACAGGCATGCACCACCATGCCTGGCCCCCTTCATTTCTTTTTACTTGTTTCTGAACAAAGTGTGAGCCTAAATGCTTTGCAAGAACCATGTCACATTAAAACATGATGATGGATGGGAGAAATTCATCAATGTTGGCTGAGAAATTCATCTATGAGGTTAAAGTTTAAAAACTTTAATAAATCAAGTCTCAAACTTGGGATTGAAAAATGAATGTAATGGACAGGCTTCAGGCTGCCCACGGTTCTGTTTTACTTGCTGGGGTTTGGAAGGGAGAGAGAGACCTTTCTCTTGGGGTCTGAGTTGCAGTGACTCCTGAGAAGTTTCAGTTCAAAGTTCCTTTCTTGATTAATGTGATCTTTGTTTTCCTGGTGACTCAGAACCAATGAGGAGCAATGAACTGGGAAACCAGGCCCTGCAGGTCCCTTTGACAGGGTCCTGGGTGGAACAGAGCAACTGATTATGCCTGTCAACCAGGAAGGTTTTTTTTTTTTTTTTTTTTTTTTTTTTTTTTTGTGGCACTGGGGATTGAACATAGCCAGGGGCTTCCACCTCTGAGCTAGAACCCAAGCCCTATTTTTTAGTTTGAAACAAAGTCTCCCTAAGTTGCTGATGTCTTCACTGAATTGCTAAGCTAAGGCTGGCCTGGAACCTCCTGTCTCAGCCTCCCAAGTGCTAGGATTGTAGACGTGCACTGCCACACCCAGCCTAAGGAAGGCTGTTTTTTAAGCAGCAGCCCCAGCAACCTGGAATCAATCGCCTCCACCTGGACCTTCCTTCAAGTGGGAGGCTGCGAGGAGTCAGAAGGTGGAGCCAGACAGACCTAGACTGTCCTGAACTAAACCAGTGCTGCTTTTGGAAGGATGACTGGAAAGCTTCCTTTTTTTTTTTTTCTTTTTGGTATGAACCTAGAAATATTCTACCTCTTAGCCTCAGACCTGTCTTATTTTTTAGTTTGAAACAGGGTCTCACTAAGTTGTTGAGAGTCTTGCTAAGTTGCTGAGGCTGGCTGTGTACTTGCAATCTTTATGTCTCAGCCTCTCACGTACTGGAATTACATGCAGCACCACATCGGGCTAAGGTTCCTTTTTTTTTTTATGGTACTGTCGTGGAACCCAGGAGCATTCTATCACTGAGCTATACCCACAGCCCTATTTTATTTTGAAACAAGCTCTCACTAAGTAGCTGAGGCTGGCCGTGAACCTGCGATCCTCCTGTCTCAGCCTCCTAAGGGCTGGGATTGCAAGTGTGTGCAACCAACCGGGTTAAGGTTCCAATTTTATTTTATTTATTTATTTATTTATTTATTTATTTATTTATTTATTTATTTGCGGTACTGGGGATTGAAGTCAGGGGCATTCTACCTCCGAGCTATACCCCCAGCCCTATTTTTTATTCTTTATTTTGAAACAGGGTCTCACTAAGTTGCAGAGTGCCTCACTTGGTAGAGGCTGGCCTCGAACCCGGATCCTCTGGTCTCCCAAATGCTAGGATTACAAGCGTGTGCCACTACGCCCGGCTAAGGTTCCAATTTTAAAAGATGCCTTGTGGGTGAAGTCAGAAGGTCAAGGTAGAAGGTAGCAGGAGAATTATCACCGTGCCTGGGCCTTATTGAAGGCTGATGTGTCCAACCCAGAGTTGCTCATAGATGTTTCTTTCCCTCCACTCACAGGGGCAGGACGATGGGTCTAGGAGGCCTCCCTGTGTCAGGAGGTAGCGGCTGTACTTTGTTTCTCTGTGGATGGAAAGTATTCTAGAACTTGGAGAAGTGGCCAGACACCAAAGCACCTGCTTGGAGCTGGGCAGCAGCATGGTGGTAAAGGCTATTGGAATGAAAGTTCTGACTGTTTTGTTGTTGTGGCTGAGAGGCCAGCTTCTCAGAATCCTGCCCTTAGCTTCTTAGAGGAGACCTTGAAAGGAGGAATCTATTCAGTTTTTCTAGAGAATTGACTAAGCTCTGATGAGAGCATCTCAGCCCCACCAGCCAGCCTGGGCTGATTGTCCTCCGTCTGACTCAGCCCCAAATCCACTGTGCACACACCTCCATCTTGCTTTGGGCCCTGTGAGGCCAACAGCTATAGATTGTACAACCTGAGCTCCCTTACTTGGCTTCTGCTTGGGCATGACCAATGAGAAAAGAACAGAGGTGGGAGAGAAGAGTCTCGGGTCCTTATTCCCCCTTCCCTCCCTCTCAGCATAGGTGCCATGTCTGGCTGCGGCTGTACTTTCCCTGCCCTCTGCCCTCTGCCCTCTGCCCTCTGCCCTCTGCCCTCTGCCTTCTGCCCTCTGCACTCTGCCCTTTGCCCTCTGGGTGACCCCTCCTCACAGGTGCCTGCTCTCATTGGGCTTCACTATTACTACACCGACATCCTGCCTTGTGGCTTCAGGCCTATCGTGGCAAGAGTCTAGCTCCTGTCTCAGCCTCCCAAGTACTGGGATTACAGGTGTGTGCCACCATGCCCGGCTACCACATCATTTATCAGCTGCCTTCTTTTTCCTGGTGACTTCTCCGTTCCACACAGCAAGTACTTCCTGTAGCTTTTTCCATTTCCCGTGCACCCCCAGCTCCCAAATAAAGTATTTGCACTTGAATCTTTATCTTGGGATCATCTTCTGGGTATCTTGACTTAATTGGCCATCCTAAAAGCATGACTAGTATAGACATTAGTGAGAGATTTTTGGATTCAGATAACACTTGTGCTATTATAGCACAAGTTATATTATATACTGATCAAGGATGAAGATTGTGTTTGGAGTGCTGTAGGTTAACAATGAACTTGCTTTCTATTAAATAACTGTCTGCTTCTGGTTACTTGGAGAAGCACACGGTGTGGGATTCACCTTCGGTGTGTGTCTAACTTTGCTTGTTCTGGGTTGCTGCCATAGGAACAGGAGCAATTAACCTTAATCTCTCGTCTCCTCTCTCTCTGTGCCCTCTCCCCCAGTCCAGTTCATTCTGGATTGCTTTGAAGTGTTTCAGCAAAGCGGTCAGAACCCTGCCTATGTTCACCTCTGCATCTAGGACATCCTTTGCCTGGGTTTCTCAGGCTGCATGCTCCTGTTTTCTGTGCATCCATTTCTTTGGTGATAAAGCACATGCATGTGAAAGCTGAGATATTTAAGCAGGGTTTAGCAATTAGGAACCACAGAAGTGACATTGACTGGGCCCGTGTTTGGTCCCCCTTTGTCAACTCAGAACATCTGTTTGGCCAATGGGGGCACCTCAGTTTATTGCTGTCATTAGGAGCTGTCAGTCAGAGGAACTGAAACCTGCATTTCCCACTGAGGTGTTGAATATTAATAACATTCATTTCCTACCAAGAGTGCAGTCCTAATTCACATTACTTCTTTTTTTTATTATTAAGAAAAATAAAGTTCTCAGTTTCTGTTTAGTATGTACTGAGTTCTAGAAGTCATTTAAGAGGGAAACAACTGGTCCTCTTGGATAGACATTTCTCATAAAAAAATAGAAATGATAAATGTAGCAGGTTCTTATGATACTCTATGCTACACCCCCTCAGCCTCTCTGATTTTGGAACTACTGGAATGGATAGTTTAAAATAATTTAGTTAGTCTCTGTTATGGTTAGATATAACCGTAAATAGCTCATGCACTAATGTTCAGAGTTGATGTAATTAAGTCATGAGGACTGTAACCTCATCAGTGTGTAAATCCATTGCAATGGATTTACTGGGCAGTGACTTGGCTGGAGAAGGCAGGTCCCTAGGAGTGTGACTTAGGGACTGTGCTTTTGTCTTTGAATCCCCTTGCTTGCATGCGCTCTTGCTTTTGGCCTTCATGATGTGAGAGCAGAGCCCTGCTCTCTCCCTCTCTCTGCTTCCCATGGCCATCCTCTGATCTCTGCAGATGTGGCCTAGCATAGACTGGACTGTGGAATCTCTCCAAACTGTGAACAAATAAATCTACCTTCCTCTAAGTTGCGTGGTCAGTTGTTTTGGATTAAGTCAGTGAAAATATTGACAGAGGCAGTGTCCCACATCAAGGTTGCTCTGTGAGATCTCCTTTTGCTGTTTTCTCCAAAGCTTCAGAAGCCTGCTCAGCCTTTCTCAGGCACAACTCAGAGGTGGATGAGGAGTTAGCACCCCAGGTACAACTGTCAAGCAATAGGTTATCAGAGTTTGTGGGGGAATGCCCCAGCCTCTTTGTGCTCTGATGGGACACTTCTAAATGGCTCTTCACAGAGTCCCCAGAGGTGTTGAGCATCAGTTGCCCACTGAGACAATCGGCCTGTCCTCTTTTATTTATTTACTTGAGGTTGAAACTATTGATTGTAGTTTGGGTGTCCTGGGAAGCAGATTACATGGTGGAGATGAGAATGCAGGGAATTTATTGGGAATACTTCCAGGATCAAGGTCTGTAGAGAAGGAAGGAAACAGGATTGGACAGAGGTCAAAGGTGAGCTGCAATGTAGCAGGGCATCTCTGGAAATGAGTCTGGGGCCCTCGCTGTTCTTCCCTGAGGTGAGCTCTTCAAAGCTCATATTTAATACTGGTACATGTAATCCTGATTCCTAACCCACAGCTCCAGCTCTGATCTCTTATCCAAATGTCTGCTTATCCACTCAGTAGCAGCTGGCCATGACAGTTTCTTGGAAATAAAAAATAGTAAGACATTATATTAGTCAGGGTTCTCCAGAGAAACAGAACCATTAGAATATATGCAGATACATAGAAAGATTTATTAGGATGTGTTGGCTTATGGGATTATGGAGGCTGAGATCTGCCATCTGCAAGCTGGATGCCCAGGAAAGCTAGTCATGTAGTTCTGGTCTGTGCCCTTAGGTCTCAGAACTGTGGAACCAATGATGTAAATCCCAACCTGAAGTCCAAGGGTCCAAGAAACAAGAGTGCTTATGTCCAACAGCAGAAAAGCATGACTGGCCCAGCTCAAGTAGACAGAACAAATCTCCTTCTCCTCCTCCTCCTCCTCCTCCTCCTCCTCCTCCTCTTTCTTGTACTGGAAATTGAACCCAGGGGCATTTTACCTTTGAGACACACCCTCAACCCTATTTTATAACAAAGTCTCATTAAGTTGCTCAAGGCCAAGCTACATTGCTGAGGTTGGCTTGAATTTGTAATCCTTTTGTCTCAGCGGCCCAAGTACGGGATTACAGACCTGGGTCTTCCTTCTTTTTTGTTCTCTCTGGGCCTTCAACAGATTGGCTGATACCATCCACATCAGTGAGGGCAGACTTTCTATACTCAGTCTACTGATTCAAATGCTACTGTCTTCCAGAAACATCCTCACAGACATACCAAGAAGTAATGTTTTACCAGCTATCTGGGCATCCTTTAACCCAGTCAAGTTGACAGTTAACCATCACAGACATGGTCCCTGATATAGAGAAGTTTGCAGCCTCATGGGAATTGATGAACATTGAAAAAAATATCATTAAAATATATCCTGTCAAGTTCACGGAAATAGAATAATTAAGACAGGTTGAGGTGATGGACATATTTTGGGCAAAGAGCCTAGATCACAGTATGGCAGTTGCTGTAAATATCACCAGAGACCAGACCTGAAGGGTTATAAGATTTAGCCTCACAGACGACAAGAGAATTGCCTGTCATACATAGGATTTTTGGTATCTTAGGATCTTGGCAGTTATCCCATCCAACCTTTTCTTGGGGGTGGGCTCTAGAGAATCCTCGCAAGGTAAGGATCACCTTATCTGATCTCTGCTGACCTCTAGTTATGTTTTGTGGTGTTTTGTTCCCTGGCTGGGGTGGATAGAGAGGTGGGAATACTTCCTTGTGACTTTGCCCTTTAGCTCTGATTTTACCTAAGAAGCTCAGCATTTTTCTCTTTCAGCAGCTTTCACCTAAGGGCTGGTACTTTGCATGTTCCCCTCAAAATGAATAAACCCTGGTTTCTGTAGCTGTTCACCAATGACACTCTGCAATCTTGTTAATATTTCAATATTTCTTGAACCTGGTTTCTCTTCTTTAGCTTGATAATTAATTAACATAGAAAATAAGATAGGCAACAATTTGTATCCATTGCTCTATTTTTCATCTCCCTCTTCTCTGGTCAAGACAATTGCAGGAGTCTCCTACCTGGCCACAAAGGATCCCGTTTACTCTTTCCACTTCATTTTTTAAATGTGCTTTTATTGATGCATTATAGTCTCACATAATATAAATCATGTTGACAATGACAAACATGTACACAGCACTTGGTATCCCCCCACCTCCCCATCTCCTCCCTTCCCAATAACAGAGTACTGAGATTGACATTGATATTTTCACATACGTACTCATAGTTGATGGTAGTATTTCCATTGCTGAACCTCAGTTTCCCCCCTCCCCTTCCCTTAGACCACTTCCCTGGCTCCAGTGAGGTGTCTCCTCCATTACCTGGAGTCCCTCTGGTATCTCAGTTACTCCCTAGATTATACATATTAGAGAAACACTTTTTGTGACTGGCTAATCTCACTTAACAGAATGTTCTCCAGGTCCTTCCATTTTCTTGCAAATGACATTATTTTATTCTTCTTTATTGCTGAGTAGAATTCCATTGTGTGTATTTCCCATAATTCTATAATCCACTCATCTGTTGATGGACATCTGGGTTGCTTCCATACTTTAGCTATTGTGAATTGTGCTGCTATGAACATGGGTTTGCATATATTACTGTAGTTCTCTGGTTTCAACCTCTTTGGAAAAATACCCAGGAGTGGTATAGCTGGATCATATGGTGGATCCATTCCCAGTTTTCTAAGGAATCTTCACATGGATCTCCATAGTGGCTGAACTAGTTTGCAATCCCACCAACAGTGTAGAAGAGCTTCTCTTTCCCCACATCCTCTCCAACATTTATTGTTATTTGACTTCTTGATGATTGCCATTCTGATTGGGACTAGATAGAATCTCAGTGTAGTTTTGATTTGCATCTCCCTGATTTCTAAAGATGTTGAACATTTTTTCATGTATCTATTGGCCATTTGTGTTTCTACTTTTGTGAAAGTGTCTATGCAATTCAGTTGCCCATTTATTGATTGGGTTATTTGTTTTTCTAGTGTAAAGTTTTTTAAGTTCTTTGTATAGTCTAGATATTAGTCCTTTGTCAGAGGAATAGCTGGTAAAGATCTTCTTCTATTTCTTTAGGCTTTCTCTTTAGACTCTTGATGATTTCCTTTGATGTGCAGAAACTTTTTAGTTTAATGCCATCCCACTTATTACTTCTTTAATAAGAATTAATTAAGTTTTAATTTCCTGAGCTTTGGGAGTCTTGTTGAGGAAGTTTTTTTTATCTGTGCCTATATGTTGGAGTGTTGAACTTATGCCTTCCTCTAGTAGCTTCGCAGTGTCTAGTCTAACTTCCAGGTCTTTGATCCATTTTAAGTTGATTCTTGTGCAGGGCGAGAGGTAAGGATTTAGTTCTATTTTCTACAAATGGATAACCATTTGTTTCTCCATATGATTTTTCTAGGTATATAAAGAATAATGTTGGTATTTTGATAGGGATTACATTGATTCTGTAGATCACTTGTGGTAGAATGGCCATTTTAATGATATTTATTCTGCTTATCCAAGATCTTTCCATCTTCCAAGATCTTCTTCAATTTATTTCATTAGTGTTTTATAATTTTCATTGTAGAAATCTTTTGCCTCTCTGGTTAAGTTTATTCCTAGGTATTTTATGTGTTTTGAGGTTATTGTGAATGGAACTGTTTTCTGTATTTCTTTTACCATGGACTCATGGTTGGCATATAGAAAAGCTACTGATTTGTTTTTTAGGTTGATTTTGTATCTGCTACTTTGCTGAATTTGTTAATCAGCTCTAATAATCTTTTCATTGAGTTTTTTGGGTCTTCTAGATATAGGATCATGTCATCTGCAAATAAAGATATTTTTCCCTCCAGAATACTTTATTTATTATTTATTTTTATTAGTGCTTTGTAATCATACATCTTTGTTAGTACAAGCTGGTAGAGGTATACATGCACACATTTCTCATTTAACCCTCCCCCAATTCCTGCCCCAATAAAGATAATTTTAATTCTTCTTTTTCTATTTGAATTCCTTTGATATCCTTTTCTTGTCTTATTATTATGGCAATATTCTTGAGGACTATATTGAAAAGGAGTGGTGACAGTGGGCATCTTGTCTTGTTCCTGATTTTAAAGAGGATTCGTATAGTTTTTTCCTATTCAATATGATGCTGGCTTTGGGTTTATTGTATATTGCCTCAATGATGCTGAAATACATTCTTTCTATTCCAATTTTCTGCAGTGTTTTAACATGAATGGGTGTTGGATTTTGCCAAATGCTTTTTCAGTGTGTATTGATATGATCATGTGATTTTTGTTCTTAGTTCTATTTATGTGGTGAATAACATGTATTGATTTGTGTATGTTGAACTAGCCTTGCTTTTTCTGGGATGAAATCAATTTGGTCATGGTATACAATTTTCTTGATGTGGTTTTGAATGCACATGGCTAATATTTTGTTGAGAATTTTTGCATCTATGATCATCAATTATGTTGGTTTATAATTTTATTTTCTTGAAGTATTTTTATTAGGTCTTGGTATTAATGTGATATTGGCCTCATAGAGTTTGGAAGAATTCCATATCTTTCAACTTCACAGAATAACTTGTGAAGTATTGGGATTAGTTATTCTGTAAAGGTTTTGTAGAATTTAGCTGGAAACCAATCTGGACCTGGGGTTTTCTTTGATGGCAGACTTTTTATTGCTGTTTCTATCTCTTTGACTGCTATTGGTCAGTTTAGGTTTTCTATATCCTCTTGGTTCAATTTAGGTACGTTGTATGTGTTTAGAAATCTGTTGATTTCTTCCATGTTTTCGGTTTATTGGAATATAAATTTTCAAAATAGTTTCTGATGATCCTCTGAATTTCCCCACTGTCTGTGGTGATGTCTTCTTTTTCATTTCTGATTTTGATAATTTGGATTGATTCTCTCTTTCTTTTTGTTAGGGTGGCTAGGGTTTGTCAATCTTGTTAATCTTTTCAAAGAACCAGCCTTTTGATTTGTTGATTCTTTATATTGTTTTTATTCTTTATTTCATTGATTTCTGCTCTGATTTTAACTATCTCCTGCCTTCTGGTGACTTTGGGATTAGATTTCTCCTGTTTTTCTAGGTCCTTGAGGTGTGTCATTAGGCTGTTTATTTGGTAACTTTCTGTTTTTCTTATGTGGGCACTCAGAGTTATACATTTTCCACTTAGTTTATGGAATTTTGTTATAGTACCCCTAAAAAACAAAACAATCCCATACCACTGAATACTACTCAGCAATGAAAAAGAAATGAGCTACTGATAACAGATAACAACTTGGATGGATCACTGGAGAATTGGGCTGCTGGAGGATGAGAGACCAAGGGAAGCAAGACAACACATCCCAGCTGAGGTCATTGCAGACTATCAGCTCCAGGCCGGCCTGGTAGTCTACCGTTAACATATGACTGAGCCCAGCAGAGACAGAAGAAATGCCCAGCTGGACCCTACATACCTGCAAAATTGTGAGTGGAGTAAATGGTTACTGATTTTAGGCACTAAAGTTTGGGATGATTTGTTACATAGCAAAAGCTAGCTGATACAAGACATTTACATATTTTAAAAGCAATTAATCTTGGAAGGTTCTCTAGGAAGTTAAAGTTGGGTATTTTGAAATCTTTCATGATTGAATTGGACAGTGAACAGTCTCTGTTAGAAATCCTCTAGGCCAAAAAGTAGAAGAGTAGATTAAGACCCTGATCCTGCCCGTAGGTATGCACTAAGATCACCTCATTAGGGAGGTGGGGTGTGTTCAGGCATATATTTTTGCTTTTTTGTGGGGGAGGGATACTAGGATTGAACCCAGGGGCATTCTATCTCTAAGCTATACCCCAGCTTTTTTTTTTTAATTTTGAAATAGGACCTCACTAAGTTACTGAGGGTCTCACTAAGTTGCTGAATCTAACCTCAAACCTGCAATCATCCTGTCTCAGACTCCCAAGTAATGGCATGTGCCACCATGCCAGGCTAGGCGTGAATCCTTGATAAACTCCTTGACATTTGTTATCGGCCAGTGGGGCTGCCTCCAGCCCAGGGGACAGTCAGAAGCTTACAGCTGCCCTTAATTAGCTTCATAGAAAAGCTGTTGCCCAGACACTAACCTCTAACCCGCTGCCACTCAATCCTTATAAAAAACTCAATATAAACTGGTCATGCTGGTAATCCCAGTACTTGGGAGGCTGAGATAGAAGGATTGCAGGACTGTGGCCAGCCTCAGCAACTTAGCAGAGGCCTTCTGCAACTTAGTGAGACCTCGTTTCAAAATAAAAAATAAAATAAGGCTGGGTGTGTAGCTCAGAGGCAGAATACCTGTGGGTTCAATCCCCAGCACTACAAAAAAGAAAAAGAAAAAGAAAAAAGTACAAGAAAAATATATGTGGGGATGGGTCTGAAGGCATGAACACCGTCCGTTCCTTCAGGTACTGTAAGCGCTACCCTGGAGTTAAGCCACAGCACCAGAGAATGAAGGGACCGCACTGTCTTGGCCCTCACATAATTGTCTTTATTAAATTGCACTTTGGAGTTCAGCCACCTCCCTATCCTGTAGGACTTAGGCAAAAGTCCCATGAACCCCAAAACTGTCCTTGGGCCAGTATGATGAAGCTAAGGATCTCATTCACAATGAATGCCTATAGGAGAAACCTCTCTCTGTTTTGCTAATCAGGAAAAGCATAACTGTCATAAGCAGCTGGTCTGTTTTCTACCTGTCCCTGACATGTGCCAGGTCTAATCACATTGCTGACATGTTTCCTGCTGTCTAGGCAGCTCAGAGACAAATAGAGCAGTCAAGACTCTTGTGGAAAAGGGTGTGGCTCAGGTCTGGGCATCGGCCGACTTTAAACCTTGCTCTTCTCATAGGTAGCCTCCCTGACTGCCATTCGCCCCAAAGCTGACGGCCTGGACCAGGGAGTCGTCTTGGTGGCTCTGGCGCACGGCTGAGTTATGCAGAGTCGCAGGACAGTGAGCTCAAATGTGGCCTTGTTCACCTAGGGAGTCAAGCAAATCAAAGCAAATCAGTCACGAGGTTTCCATGCCTGGAAGACAAGGAGGGGCACGGGGACATCTCCCAGGGCTAAGTCCCATGATGTGTCAGGAACTGCGCTACGCCATCCCTCCCAAAACATCTCTGAGAGATGGAAATTAGTATCGGCATTACCCAGAGGAGAACATTGAGGCTGAGGGTGATGAGGTAGCCTAGGAAGCAAAGTTAGGTAGAAGGATGGTATTGGGAGGATCCAGGAAAATATAGTTTTAATATAGCTTTGTTTAAAAAAAATCTGGAGAGTTAAACTAACTCCACCCCTTGGAAGCTTTTCTTTGTTGCCCTACCCCCACCTAAAGCCTGAGATTCACCGCCAAAGATAATCTCCGGAAAAGCCCAGCCCCCACCTGAAGCCTGGAACCTGAAAAGAGGAGTATCCAACTTTTCTGTGATCTGCCCCCACCTGAGGAGCCCACCTATCGCCCACCTGAAACCTGAGAGAGAGGGGCTGGAAAAGAAGGAGCCCGCCCTCTCTTATATTTTCTACACCTTCCTTTGTTCGCCCCTTCTCTTCTCTCTTGGGATCTGCCCTTGGACTTGTCCGGGTGACCTATTCCCTTTCCACTCCCCTTCCCTTTTCATTCCCTTTCTCCCGGTTTTCCCCTAAGTCCCTAAATAAACCCTGCCAGACATTTTTGACTGGTATGTGTTAAAATTCTTTTTACCACGATACCAAGGACCTGGATTTTGGGGGACCCGCCGTACCCCATAACAAGGGAAGCGAAGCAACTCGCCTCAACATGGCGCTGTTGATCAATGAGCAAAGCCACGAGGCAGCCTTGAGTCTAATTCTGGAGCCCACGTTCTTTCCTCTAGACCCGGGCTGGCAAACTGTGACCCGTGGGCCAATCCAGCTTCCGCCTGTTCTCTTAAAGTCTCAAGGGAGCACAGCCTGCTCGTCTGCATATTGGCTACATTTCCCATGCAACAGCACAACTGAGTGTTGGCAATAGACCATGATCTGCAAAGCCTAGAATGTGTAGTATCTGTTGCTAGACAGAAAGAGGTTGCTGACTCCTCAGCTAGACAAAGAGCTCCAGATACATGATCCGTGTGTCTGGAAGAGGAGTCATTGGAATCACCTGTGGGGCTGGAGAGGGCTTCTGGGAAATGCTGTCTCCCGCCCCAGCTCAGACTCTTCCCCAGATGCAGAGGCCTGGATCTGCACTTCCAATACGGTCAACACCCTCCCCCCACCACGTGCTTCTGAAGCTCCTTGGGTGGGGCAACACTGAGGTGCACTCTGCATGGACCCCAGAGTCCCAGCTGGGGTTGGGCCCCACTTGCCTTCTACACAACGATAACATGCTTGGTCACGTTCCCGACACTGCCATCGCCTGTTCTGTCTCATTTCCTGCTCGTCTACTGCGATCAACTCCTAGATTAACTACGTACCCTTAACTTCTTATCTCAGGGGCTGCTTCTGGGGATGCCCCTAACCATAAGTGGACAAAAGCCAGAGATGTTGAGGTAATGATAGATGTGGTTTAGTTTATTTTTACTACTACATGTGTAATAGTACATGTAGGAATCGGGGATCAGGTTCTATGTCAATTTCAGAAACGAAACGAAAAGGGTAGAAAAGGGATTGTGGGGGAGGGAACTGGTCTGCAGAAATTAGTTCAATATGGCCCCCACCTCTGATGGAGCAGACAGGTTACTTGGGGAAGGGATGACACAGGGAAACAGAAACAGGAAAGGCAGAGACTAAAGGAGGTATCCAGTCAGCCTTAGGTCTCCAGATTAGGCACCTAGATTCACAGCAGGGGCAGGGACCACCCCAACCACTCTTCCACACAAGTGGAGATCCATCAAGCCTTCAGGTCTGAAGGTGGCACAGTTTATAAAGTATTTGCACCGGCCATGATTCCTTTTATCCAGCTTCAAGCAGCCCTATAAGGTACACAGGAATCACATCGTCCTCATTCCTTTTATTCATTAGGTAAGTGAACTGGGGCATAGCGAGGTCTAGATTTTCATAGAATCAGTACAGAACCAGTCCACAGCCCACAGTTCACAAACCCTTCTGCTGTTCTGTTACCAGGGACTTCAGTGAGGGCTGCAGTCAGCCAGGACCCCATTCTGCTAGAAGTTTCCTTGGCCAAGCTAAACTGATGATTTCTGCTAAGGGAATACCAACACTTCCCCGTCCCTGCTGGCTCTGGAGCTCAGGAGAGAGGAGTGGCTCCAGAAGAAAGGGCTCCCCAGGGGCTCAGTTCTGAGCCCAGCAGGGAGTGGGGACTTGGTCTGCACCTCAGGAAGTAGAATTTCTGCAACTCATCTCCCAAAGTCGGTGCTTTCCACCCCCTTGCCCACCCCGCCCCCAGTCTGGTATGTATGGCCCCTCTACTCCCAGCTGACACCTCCTAACCCCACTGAGCTGGAGCTGGAGGGGTAGCAGAATTCTGGTTTCCATAGCAACGCAGCTGGGTTCACAAGGCAGTGAGGCCCTGCCTTAGCAGTCAGCCCAGTGTAACTGTCAGTGGTGAAAGCAATTTCAAGTCAGCCTATGAGGTTAATTTGCCTGCAGTTTTGTCTACACAGAAGCCCCCAGTACGGGGAAAAAACCAGCGAGTCATCAGCCCCAACCACACCATTAATCCAGAACAGCATGCAATGGCCTTTCTTTCCCCCCGCTTAAGCCTGAGGGTGTCAGCCCAGGTGCATGGGCTGCATCCAAAGGCACACGATGCAATGGGGGAGGGGGGAGGGCTGGTGCTCTGAGTCCTCTGTCTCAGCTCCTCTGAGTCAGAAGGGAGTCTGAGAGGGAGGCACCAGCCCCCAGGAGGACGCAGGCAAGAAGGACCTGCTTGGATGGCTGGTTGTCCAAAACCACTGGTCCCTGTGGTCAGAGCAGGTTCAGAGGGAGTTTTGACATCCTCCTTGGGACTCTTCAGAACTCAGTCCCCACAGGCAGTCATGGTCTGCCCGAAGAAGAGGACACTGCCCTGCCCAAGCGTTCTAGCGAGTCCTGGGAGATCTACTTCCTATGGAGCCAGGACGCTGGAGGGACAAAGAGGTCTCTTAACTGCCCCAGGCTTGATTACAAGAGCCCTGTCCCTGGTGCTGGCCCCACAGCGAGGCTGCTTCGCTGCCCTGCAGCTCAACCCGTGCTACGGCCGGAGACTATGGAGCTTCCAGGAGTGCGGCCTGGTGAAGGCGGTGTGCGTTCACACAGCCCACAGGTGTGGACAGGTCATTAACTGCCAGCCGGGCCTTGGGATATGGCTTCCGTCATCATTTTTAATCCATTGTATTTGGACAACATGTTAAATACTTGCCGTGTAAATGAAACATTCCCACGTTCTTATTAAAACAAATGGACCAGAAGAGGGGTGAGAATAGCGGCAGCTACCATTTAATTGAGTGCTGGGCATGTGTCAGGCACTGGGCTGAGCACTGCGTGCGTATTGGGCTGTCTCATGATCACCAGGAACTCTAGGAAGGAGGACTTACACACACACACACACACACACACACACACACACACACACACACACGGAAATAAGGTTCAGAGAAGTGAAGTGACTCAGGGTTACACAGCCATAGCAGTGCTGGGGAATTTGAATTCAGAACTGTGTGATTCCAAATCCTGTATTGTCCATACTGCCCCATGCCTCTTAGACCCTGAAGAGAAAGTAACACAGCAATGCCAAGGAGGAGCCCGCCACACTGGCCATGGAAGTCACAGTGAAATGGAGGCGGGCGTGGCACACACGAATGACAAGTGTGTGGGCACTGAAGCAGGAGGGTTCTGCGTCACAGGAGGTCGGTTACGTGCAGGGGAATTGAGAAAATAGGTGAGTAGATGATGGCTAATGGAAGCCAGGTGTCTCACTGGTGAGAAGAGAATGTACATGTGCAAAGGAGGGAGGCTGGGAGTTAGATTGGAATTGGTTTGTAATGCATACTGATGAATATATAATCTGAGTTTAATCATAAAGAAATATCAGACAAAGCTGCATGGAGAGACAGTCTAGAGAAATACCTAGCCTGTACTCATAAATGTCAGACATGAGCCGGGTGTGGTGGAGCATGCCTATAATCCCAGTGTTTGAGGCTGAAATAAGAGGAGCACAGGTTCAAGACCAGCCTCAGCAACTTAGATTCTCAGCAACCTAGTCAGATCTTGTTTCAAAATAAGAAATGAAAAGGGCTCGGTTTAGCTCAGAGGTAGAATGCCCTTGGGCTCAATCCCCAATACTAAAAAAAAGAAGAAAAAAAGTCAGTCCTGAAAGATATGGAAAACTGAGGGACTGTCTTAGATTACAGAGGACTGAAGAGAGGACAGCTAAATGCAATGCATGATCCTGGATAAATCTTGGTCCAGAAAAGCAAGGTGCCTATAAAGGATGTTTATTGAGGCAATTAGCACAGTTGGAATGAGCCTGTGGGTTGCAAAGGATTACTGTATCCGTGTTAATGTCCTTGTTTTTATAGTTGTACTGAGGCTGTACAAAAGAGCACCCTCTGGAAAATACACACTGAGCGACTGAGGGGTTATTGCCACCATATCTGCAGCTTACTCTCCAGTGTTTCAGAAAAAAAGATAGAGAATCACAAGATAAACAGGGTAAAAAGTTAACAGCTGGAGAATCTGAGGTAAGACTATGCAGGAAGCCAGGTATGGTGGCGCACCCTTGTAATCCCAGTACTTGGGAGGCTGAGACATGAGGACCATGGGTTTGTGGCCAGTCTCAGCAATTTAGCAAGGCCCTCTGCAACTTAGTGAGCTCTTGTTTCAAAAAATAAAAAAATAAAATAGGGCTGGGGGTATAACGCAGAGATAGAATGCCCCTGGGTTCAATCCCCAGCACCATAAAGAAAACAAAACAACAAAAAATGAGTATGCAGAAATCCTTTGTTTCATTCTTGTAACTTGTTCATAAGTGTTAAAATTAAAACACAAATAGTCTATTGTGTTGAACCATTGCATATTTAGTTCTTTGAGTTATTGCAGCTTAGTTATAGGGTATGTAACTTTTTTTTAAGTAGGAGCTAAAATGTTTCATTAACATAATATATATTTATTAAGCATTCTCCTTTTGTGTGTGTATGTGTATGTTACTGGGGTTGAACCTAGGGGCATTTTCCCTTTGAGCTCTACCTCCTGTCTAATTTATTTGCTGTTTATTTATTTGTATTCATTCATTCACTCATTTATTTGAAATAGGGTCTCACTATGTTGCTGAGGCTGGTCTCAAACCTGCGATCCTCCTGTCTCAGCCTCCCAAGTACTACCATGCCTGGCTTATTGAGCATTCTCTGTATGGCAGGCACTGAGCTAGGTATGAGGGTACCAGTACTAGGTACTGGGTACTAGGGTACTAGGTACGAGGTACTGAAGAAAACAGAAATGATCCCTCATGGAGCCCCCAGTGAGACATGGCAGATATTAAGCAGCTGATTACATAACTTTCCTCACACATGGGATAACTGTCTTTAACTGTTAAACATCATTTATTTGGAGAAACTCCTGGATGCCCTCAGATATGACTAGGTCACCCCATTGTAAACTCTTCCCCCCAGCACTACCGTAACAGGAGCCTTGCACAGTCAAGGAGCTTGGGAAATCCTACATTCCAACATGCCTCCTCTGGGGACATGGTAAAGAGTTAATATGGATTCTAAAAACCAGTCTGGGACCGGCACATCTGTGTTTGTCCGTTCTGTGAAACCAGCACCTAGCTCAGTGGGAGCGAAATAAATCTTAGTGGATGCATGATCCGGGTAAGAAGAAATAACATAAATGTGCAAGGTGCAGAAGGAGAAACGCCAAGTTCCCCACTTGGGAACTGATTTGATGTTGGGGCAGAGGTGCAAGATGCAGAAGTCAAAGAGGACCTCTGGGGTCTTTGGAATCTGAGGGACCAGGAGAAAATCTGTAGAGTCCTTGAGGCCGAGGGGATGGCATCGCAGGTTTACTTCAGTGCGCCGCCCATATGCCTCCATTTCTGTGCACCACAGGGGCCACTGCATCACTATTGAGGCCTGCCTTCTGGCGCTTTGTCCACCCATGTGGGTCCTGAAAACGAATAGTATCCTCCTGGAGTAGCCCTTAACTCGAGATCGGGGGAAGAGGGGTGTAAGTACACCAGCTCACTCACCTTCTATCTGGGATAAACCTGAGGTTTGTGTTTGACAAGGCGCTGTGGTATCCTGTGTCTCCCAGAAGTCCATGTGTTGAAAAGTTAGCCCCCAAGTTCGCATGCCAATGGTATTTGGAGGTGAAGCTTTTGGTGGAAGGTGAGGAGGATTAGCTGAGGCCATGACCACATGACACCCTCTGCCAGGTTTTGATGCATGGAGTCTCACTAGAGGCTCCCCCCAAACCTAAAAATAGATCTATCCTATGATACAGCCTACCCCACTTTCATCTCCAAAGGAAATGAAATCAGCATGTTTACTGTGGCGCTGTTCACAATAGCCAAGGTACAGAAGCAACTGACATGTCTTCCCATAGATGAATAGATAAAGTATGGAATATATGCACAGTGGAATATTACTCAGCCATAAAAAGAATGAGGTCCTGTCATTTATAGCAAAATGGGTGTGACTGGAGGACATTATGTTAAGTAAAATAAGTCAGGCACAGAAAGATTAAAAACTACATACTCTCACTTACATGTGGGAACGAAAACAGGTGATCTTAAAGAAGAAGAAAGGTAGAATAGTAACTACGAGAAGCTGAGAAAGGATGTGGGGAGCAGAAACAGAGGGAGATTGGACAATAGGTTCCAAAATACAGTTAGATAGAAGAATAAGCTCTGGTATTTCTCCAGCAGAGTAGGATGAATCTAGATCACAACAATCTGTTACATAGTTTAAGAACAACTAGAAGAGAGGAGTTTGGAGGCTCTGAACACAAAGAAATTAAAAGGAGATGGAAATGTTAATTACCCTAATTTGTCATTACATATATGCATGTACTGAATAAATATATAGACTGTGCCTCATGAACATGTATAATTATGTGTCAACTAAAAAGAAAATTTTAAATAAAAAAACCAGGGATAATAAAAGTGAAAAAGAAAGAAAGAAAAAGAAGGTCCTCACCAGATGTCGGCACCATGTTCTTAAACTCCTCAGTCTGTAGACCTGTGAGCTAAATAAGCCTCTATTATTCATAAATGGTTTGGTTTGTGGTACTTGGTTACAGCACCTGAACACTGACTAGCATACAAGCTCTGTCACTGTTTCTCCCATGGAATTAAGCTGCAGGTGGCCACTGTGGCTGCTGGATTAATAATGCATTCTTCATTTCTTGCTTCCCCTCTCTTGGGTTACCTCCCTCCTCTTCCACTCCTCATCCTTGTACTTCCCAGCCACACGTTTGCCCGAAAATCCTGGACCCAGGCCCTGAGTCGCTTTGTGGGGTGTGGGGAGGGGTCCACACTATGAAAGACAGGTTGGGAGCAAAAGAATACTAGGACAAGAACTGTGCTCCATGCAGGCACGTCTTGCAACCACACAGACCTGGAGGAGTCCCCTTCTCCTTCTGCCCTCCTGCCCACGAAGCCCTGGGCTTCCCGGGCCCCAGTCCTCAGGGGTCCCAGCTCTAGAGGTTCCCAAGGACCCCAAATGTGCAGCGGCACTGTTTATTTCACAGGATGCAGAATCCGTTTTTGTTTTATCTCTTTCCAGACAGTTGCTTTGTCTTAATGGACTGCTCTTCCGCCTGTGCATAATTCTTCTCTAAATTAAATTCTCTCCTCAGCCCAGCATAATACACACTGGGCTGTCAGCTCATTACTTTTACATCCTCCCTTGTTCTGTTTATGCAAAGGTTTAATTAACTGTGAATTGCTGTGTAGGCAACAGGAAAGAGCCCACCCCCTGGGTGGCTGTGTGGCTCAACTCTGAAGGAAAAGAGGCAGCCGGGTTCCATGAGGAGAGACCAGAGGTTGAGGAGGGAGCATAGAGATTTCAATCCTATCGGGTGTAGTGTGCATGCTCGTAATCTCAGTGCTTGGGAAACTGAGACAGGAGGATTTCAGGTTCAAGGCCAGCCTCAGTAATTCAACAAGACCCTTAGCAACTTAGCAAGACCCTGTTTCAAAGTAAAATAGGATGTGGCTCGGAAGTAGAATGTCCCTGGGTTCAACCTCCAGTACACCCCCCCCCCAAAAAAAAAAAAGAAAAAAAAGATTTCAGTTTTCTTGCTGCCACTTCCAGTAGTTCAGTTAATGACTAGGTATCTATTAAGTTGCTGCTGTGTGCTTGCCATTGTTCTAGGTACAGGAAGAGTAGCAGACGTGAGCCCCATCCTAACAGAGTTTACAGTCTACCAGGGGAGACAGATGAATATGTGTCTTGGTTATCTATTCATGAATAATAAATTACCCCATACTTCCTTGACACAACAATAAATATTTGTCATCACTTATATTTTCAGTTGCATATCTTAAATGGAATCTCAAGTGGATCAGGAACTTAGGAGCCACCTGGCTGGGCAGTTTGGGCTCAAGATCTCTTGTGATGTTGCAGTTAGACTCAGGGCTATTGGTATCTGAAGGCTGGACTGGCCTGGGGGATCCACTTCTGAGATGGCTCAGTCACATGACTGGCAAGTTGATGCTGACTCTTAGGAGGCCCATATACTTGTAATGTGGAATGCTTGAGCATCTTCATGACATGGCGATTGGCTTCCCCAAACAAAGCAGAACTGCAATGCTGTATTAGTCAGCTTCTCATTACTATAACAAATATCTGAGATAATGAACTTACAAAGAGAAAAGGGTTGTTTTGGCTCACAGTTTTGGAGATTTCAGTCAGTTGATCATCAGTTGGCTCCAGTTGCTTTGGAGCCTCTGGGTGGGAGAAGGGAAGGCAGATGCAGCAAGTTATGGCAGAAGCACATGAGAGAGCAGAAGTGTTCATCTCATAGCCTGGGAATGAAGAAGAGAGGAAGGAAGTGGCTGGAGCCCCACTTCTCCTTGGAGGGCACACCTCTTCCAGTGGAGGTTTCCACCACCTCCAAATAGGACCAAGCTGGGGACCAAGCCTTTGGGGAACACTTAAGTTCCAAACTATAGCAAGTAACCTTTATGACTTAGCCTTGGAAGTCATACGTATGTCACCATCTCTGCTGCACTCTCTTTGTCACACAAACCAGCATGATTCAATATGGGAGGACACTACACAATGGCATGACTACTGAGAGGTGAGAATCATTGAGGACCATCTTGGAGGCTATCTACCACAAAAGGTAAACTTAAAGGCAAGAGCTACACATTGTGATCAACAATGCTAAGAAAAGAGAGAAATATTGATAAGCATCTGGTAGAGGATAGCAGGTTACATAGTCGAGGTGGTCAGGGAAGGTCTCTTTATACTGTGTAAGCCAACATGAGTCCTTTTTGAACCCTCTGTGTCTTTATATTTAAAAGGTTGTAGCTAGGAATTCCAGTAATTGGGAGGCTGAGACAAGAGGATCACAGGTTTGAGACCAGCTTCAGTAACTTAGCAAGACTCTGAGCAACCTAGAGAGATCCTGTTTCAAAACAAAAAATAAAAAAAAGGGCTAGGGGTATAATTTGGAGGTAAAATGCCCCTGGGTTCAATCCCCAGTACCTCAAAAAGTATGTATGTGTGGGGTGGGGTGGGGTAGGGTGGGGTGGGGTGGCATACACTTGTAATCCCAGCCACTCGGGAGGTTGAGGAAGGAAGATTGCAACTTTGAGGGTAGCCCGAACAACTTAGTGAGACGCTGTACTGTCTTAAATTGGTGGAGTATGTGTGAAGTCCTGGGTTGAATCCCCAGAACTGCAGAACACTAAAAGTTCAATTGTCATTTTTGCTTTTTGTATTTGAGGGGCCACATCTCTTTGCTTTGGAATGGCCAACACCTTAACCCTCAGTTCTTCCAGTTTCTGAAGGGAGAACCTTAAAACATGTGGGCAGAGATCAGAGCTCCTAGGACCCAGCTGAGCTACACAGCAAGATAATCTTGATCAATCTCCAGCTTCCATCTAAGAAAACATTTGACTGAAAAAATATTCAAGCTCTGCATTCTTAGATATCAGAGGGTTGATTCCCCCTTTAAGAGAACACATCTTTCCCAACATTTCAGCCCAGTTGATGTTGGACAGAGAAAAAGAATCTTGGAATTCACAACTCTGAATGTGGAAGAGAGAGGCACAGCTGGATTTTTGTAATTTTTCTGCTCTCTGTCCCAGGCAGGAAATGAGAGTCTGAATCGGCTTCTGGAACTCTTTCTGTTTGATTTTGCCAACTACTCTACTTCTCCAAGCTTCCGTCTGCTCATCAGCAAAAGGAAGCAGTTTGACCATCAGCAGAGATAAAAATATGTTGATATGCAAAAATCAAGAAAGGCACTAAAAATGGGCAGTGCTCTATAGGACTGAAGGGACTGAAAATTGGTTCAATCCCCCTCTTGGGGAGCTAATTGACAATCATGAAGATAATTTAGAGTCAGTCTTATAAAAAAGCAGACCGTTTAAAGGAGCAATCCCACATGTGGAATTTATCCTGATCAAATAATTAAGGATGAGAACCAAATCTTATGTATTTAAATGAAACTATTTCCATAATATATTGTTAACACTTTTAAAAGAAGTTTGCAAGATAATATACACAATATGAGCCTACTTTACTGGGAAAAGATAGAGACTTTTGATCAATATACTAGTGAGAGTTCATATTTTAAACTTGCATCAGACAATAGATACCATATTCTTTTTTTAGCCCGTGCAGAAAATTTACAAAGACTGATTGTGTAGTAGGTCACAAAGACAGTCTTAATAAATTTCAAAGAATTGATATCTTGTGGCCATATTATATGATAAAAATAGAATTAAATTAGAAATCAAGAAAATTCCTACTAAAATGGAAAATGTCATTTGGTGAATTAAAAAATACTCTTAAGTGACCCATGGGATATAGAGGAGATCACAAGGGAAATTAAAAAATATTTAGAAATGAGGAGCAATGAAAATACTGCATACCAATATTGTAGACTGGCACTAAAGAGAGACATCAAAGAAAACATGAAGCCTTAAATTATTAAAAAATCCTAGCTTAGCCTTATAACAGTGCCTCCATTTCTATTCCTTGGCTTTCCTATAATAATAAAACTTCTGGCCTGTAGGTGCATGCCTGTAATTCCAGTATTGGGGGGGCTGACACAGGAGGATCAAAGGTTCAATGCCAGCTTCATCAACTTAGTAAGATTCTCCACAATCTAACAAGAACCTGTTTCAAAACAAAAATTAAAAAAAAAAAAAAAAAAAGGCTGGAGGTGTAGCTCAGAGGTAGAATGCCCCTGGGTTCAATCCCCAGTACTCCCCCCCCCCCGCCCCAAAGAAAAAGCTCCTCTGGTTTCTGGCTGCAATATCATTTTCCAGCCTCTTTGGGGGTTAGATGACTAGTGTGTAAGTTCTGGCCAAGGGGCTGCAAACAAAAGTGACATGTGCAGCTTTCTGATCACATCCTTAACCTGCCTTCCTGGCATTTTTCACCTTCCTGCCTAGCGAAATGCAGAGATGGTGACAGTGGGTTGACTGTGGTATAATAAGTAATTTGTCTAATTCTTATCAAGTTCCTGGCAGGGAGCTTCAAAAGCCCTGGGAATTTCCTCAGTGATAGAAGTGTCCCCATTCTGCTAGGGAGGTGACTCATGGTGGGAACCTCGATGGCTTTAGGATGGGGACTGGTCACCAGAAGGAACAGCATGTGGTTAGAGTGCTGGGACTTTCAGTCCATTAACATCTGGAAGTGAAGAGAAGGGAAGGCTAGAAATCAAGTCCAGTCACATACCCAGTAGTTTAGCCAAGCATGCCTCTGTAAGAATGTATTTTGTCTTCTAAGGTTTGGAAGGACACTCAATAAAAATGTCTGGACAACAGGGCTCAAAGACATCGCCTGATTTTACACCCAAGCGGGTAACATACCCTGACTCTTCAGGCAAAGGGCTATGTCTCTCTGAGTATATCCCTTACAATAAAACTGGAATTATAAATGGAGCTCTTTCAGCAAGTTCTATAAAGTGTTCTAGCAAATGACCAAAGCTAGGAGGGTAGATGGAGACTCCCAGACAAGGATCCAGTTGGTTAGAAGTGCAGGTAGCCTGCAGATCCCCTTGTGGCTGGCGTCTGAAATAGGGAAAGACTGAGCCCTTAACTCACAGGATCTGATGCTACCTCTTGGTGGTTAGCACTGGAATTGAATTGCAGGCACAAACCAAATAGTGACAAACCATTCCATCTTGTCTTGCAATAAAGGGTCTGCCAAGACATGGGACTTGAAATACTAAACCAGGACAATCCCAGGCAAACCAAGATAAAGGGCAACTCAGTGGTCAGTACTTTCAGAGTTACAAGGACAGGGGCAACACCTTAAGGGCAATAAAAATACAGAAAGATCTTGAGTCTCTAAGGATTTTTTTTAGAACAGACCTTCCCTCTAGTAGGACTGGACTACCTATTTCTAATACTTTATATAACATGTATAAACACTTGTTAAATTCACTCTTTTTGTTAAACTAAGACACAAATAAATTTGGTACCTTAAAGAGAGGAGCTGAATATAACAGACAAACATATATATTCTGTTGGAATATTGGCTGGATGATGGGTAGTGTCAACTCAGCAACAGCAGGTTGGAAAGCCAGTAGTCCTTGTTACATAGTAATGAAAGGAGGCAAAGCCATAATATTCGACATTGGAAGACAGAGCGGCATGTTACCTGAGGTTTAAGTGCTAGGGGAAGATACACACAGACAGATAGATATATAGATGTGTGTGTGTGTGTGTGTGTGTGTGTGTGTGTGTGTGTGTGTATGTGTGTATTATACATCAAGAGAATATAACTGAGCATGGTGGCACACTTCTGTAAATCCAGTACTTGGGAGGTTGAGAAGGAGGATCATAGATTCAAGGCCAGCCTCAGCAACTTAATGAGACCCTGTCTCAAAAATAAAAAATAAAATTGGAATGAGGGTGTAGCTCAGAGGATAATGTCCCCTGGGTTCAACTCTCAGTATCACAAAAGAAAGAAAGAGAAAGAGAATGTTGGTCTGTGTTGCTGTTTTGTGTGTGTGTGTGTGTGTGTGTGTGTGTGTGTGTGTGTGTGTGTCTTTCTGCAAAATTCTAAAGAGATATAAATTCAAGAACTTGGAGGGCACTGTGTTAAGTGAAATAATTCATGCATAGAAAGGCAAATACAGCATGATCTCACTTATATGTGGAATCTTAAAAAGTAGAAAGGCAAATACAGCATGATCTCACTTATATGTGGAATCTTAAAAAATAGAATTCAGAGAAGCAGAAGGTATTATAATAGTGGTTACCAGGGTCTGGGGTAGGGGAGAGGAATTGAGGATATGTTGGCTAAAGGGTTATAAAAATTTAGTTAGGAGGAATAAGTTCAAAAGATCTATTGCTTAACATAGTGACTATCATAAATAATGTATTATATTATTAAAAACTGTTAATAAAGTAGATTTTAAGTATTCTCATTGAATAAAAAAAGAAATAAATATGTGAAGTAATGCATATGATGTAAGCCAGGCATGGTACACACCTGTAATCTCAGTGCTTGGGAGCTGAGACAGGAGGACAGTAGGTTCAAGGTCAGCCTCAGAAATTTAGTGAGGCCTTCCACAACTTAGTGAGACCCTGTTTCAAAATAAAAAATAAAATAGGGCTGGGAGTGTATCTCAGAAGTAGAATGCCTCTGGGTGCAATCCCCAGTAACACACACACAAAACAAACAAACAGCTCAAAAAGCATGTGGCTATTCCATAATCTGTACATACAACAAAACATCATGTTGTACCCCACAAATACAACTTTCCATTTCTCAATTTAAAACTAAGGTTAAAAATATTTTTTAAAAAGCTAGCCAGTGTGCTAACAGAGATAGAAAGAAGTATTGCACTAAAGTGCTCTCTCTGTGGTTTAAAGTTGAAGTTGATCGGGAGTCTGTTCATTTAGGACTTTTCAGGGTTGAAAAGACCAATATACTCTTAAAATGCAGCTATTAAGAGTGATAGCTCTGTACCCCCAGACTTGGCAGGAGATAATGCCATGGCCCCGAGACTTTATCAACACCTTCTTTTAGAAGGTGCTCTTGCCAGAAAATTAGAGCCAGCCTAGAGGAAAAGATTCAATTAAAAGAATTGCCTTTCCCACCCAAGTCTGTTTCAGGTGCAACTAGTTAGCTGCCACTAACTTGTGAGACAGGGTAATGAGTAAGGCACAGGGTGAATTTTAAAGAGTAACGTGAGACTCCTCGGGCACACACACAAAAATCTGTTTCTAAACAAGAGAGCTGTATGCTGATGTTTGACAAAGAATTGACTTGACATGACCAGCAAGACTCTCCAAGATTTTCAGCCCACCAGAAGAAACAACTCTGCAAGGTCCACCCTGGGTGTGACCAGTAAGCATAAAAGACAAGAAAGAACATATAAAAGGGTGGCACAAGAGACCCCAAAGATGATGATCTGAAGAGTTTCAGAGGCTGCTGGACACAGTCAGAGGCTGCAAATGGGGTTTGACCGTTGTTGGCCGGGCTATTGTATTCCATTCTCCCTCCATCCAAATGGAATTTGTTACTGCCGCTCTCCTGCTCCTGCTTCATCACTGAAGTTGAGCATGAGGCAGACAACTTACCTTTTACATTTTAACCCCTGCACCAAGAGGAACCACAGACCTGATGGAGAGGACTGTGCATTCATTACCCAGTAGATCCCAGACTCTGTAATGGATTCCTAACTGCAAGAAATTTTAGAGCTATCTCCTTTGGCATAGGGATGATGGGGAAGATATGTGTGGATATTTGGGTACCAAGGGGGTGGTCTGTTGCAGAAACTGCTAGTTGTCTCCCGTATCCATTGAACTCTGAATTATTTTCAGCTGCACATATGGCTTCTCAAAATAAAAATTAAAATACTTCTCTGTCTCTGTCTCTCTCTCTCAGCTATGGGACTGAGTTCTTGACAATGGGGTATGAGCAAAAATGATGAAGGTAACTTCCAGCTCATCTCTTCAAGGGAGGGAAACCCTTCTTTTCTCCTTCCTTCTTCTGCTGCCTGGAACAGAGAGAGTCAGTGAGACAAGAGCAATACCCTTTAAAAAGAAAATAGCAGAATCTCAAGTCTAATGTACAGTCACCATGCCAGCCCCAGATTTCCTATCCTCTAAATTTGTATGTATGGGAAAAATTAATGTCCATCTTATTTAAACTACTGTTATTAGGGGTGTCTGGTCTATGTAGCCAACTCTCTAATACTAAGAAATATAGAGAATAAAGAAATTATACATTCACCTTTAAAGCTAGAGAGAAAGCTCCAAAAAGTAGAAAGGAGGAAATAAAAATAAAAAATATGAAATATGAAAGCAAAGTTTTGACACGAAGTTTGTGACAAAATTCGATAAGAATTTTTGACTGAGAATAATCAGGTTCTTCTCTAAAAATACTAATTATGTAGACTAACTTATTAAAATTTTTTTATCAAGAAAGAAAGATAAGACACAAGTAATATTCTCATTAGAGCATAATTAAAACACAGCAAAAGTTTGTTCTTTAATCAGAAGAGATTGTTACAAACAACTTTATATTGACATAAAACATAATTACATAGAGAATTTTTCTACAAAAATATAAATTACCAAAATTGACACAAGAGAAAAAGTAGAAAACCTAAGTATGTCAACAACTATTTTTTTTAAAAAATTGAGTACTTTGTCAAACTTCTTCTCCCCCCCCCCAAAAAAAGTGCACCAGGCCCACACAGTTTTATAATCAAATATTACCAAACATCCAATTTGGTATTGGATTTTTGGTTTTGCTATTTCTTGATAGGCAAATTTGTTCAGGGAAGAGGAAGGAAAAATGTACTGACTTATCTTATGAGGCTAGATCAACTTTCATCCTTAAACCAGATATGGATAATTAGTCAGTTTGAGTGTGATGACAACCCAAAGGCCTCAGTGGTTTATAAAGAGCAAATATGTGTTCCTCATTCATATTACATGTGGCCATAGGTGGCTACATCCTAAACTCAGATCTATTCCATGTGTTGGCCATGGGTATAGGGTACCAAAGGGTTGAACTGTGACAGAGACTGCTAGTTACCCCTAGTATAGAAATATACCCTCTGTGGAACACGTCTATTCTTATGGAAGATGGAAAGAGCCAGAGAGCTAGTATAATAATTATAATGCCTCTTAAAACCTCTACTGGGGATGGACACAGAGTGACATCCATACACTTGGTTCAAGGATGTCTCATGGTCAAATTTGACAAAGAAGCATGGAAGCGCACTCCAGCAACAGGGAGGCAGCACATGTCACATTGAGAATATATAATCTTCTTGCAGGGAAGACAAAACTAAATAATTATGAACAATAATATAATCTTCCACAGATAATTTAAGAAAAAACAGAACAATTTCATTTATAATATTAATATGAGTATGCTAGACAAAATTATCCATTGGATTCAATTTTTTATATCATAAAAAACAGCCAAATACAATTTAAACCAGGAATGTATGCAAGGATGGTTAAAAGTTGGAATATTTGACAATGGGATGCACTAATTGATATGTTAAAAGGTAAAAACATATTATTATCTCAATTGTTATATTTGATAAAATTCAGCAACCATTTCTACAATTTTAGCAAATGAGAAATAAAATTCTAACCTGAGATGTATCTTAAATAATAGTAAAGCTGCAATAAATACAATACAGATTCTTCTCTAGTGATGATGGGGTTACATCCAGATAAACCCATTGTAAGTTGAAAGTGTTGTAAGTAAAAAATACATTAACTTACTGAACATCAGAGTTTGCAACATAATACACTCTAGAGATCAATTGTTCCCCCTCATAATCCCATGGCTAACTGGAAACTGTGGATCATAGTCACTGCCCAGCATCATGGGATAGTGTTGTGCCACGAACTTCTAGCCCAGGAAAAGGCCAAAATTCAAAGTTTAGTTTCTATGCAATGCATATTGCTTTTGCACTATTTTAAGGTCAAAAATGAAAAAAACAAACAAACAAACACAAGTAAAACCCTCATAAGTTGGGGAGCATTGTTAAACTTCAAGATAACTTCCATTAAAATTAGAAACAACACACAAAGGCACTCTTACCCCTTCTGTTCTCCTAATGATCCTAGCCAATTCAACAGAGGGGCAAAAAAGAGTATATGGTGCATGGATTATAAAATTAAAAGTAAAAATTGAAGCATAGCATTCATTTATGTTGTGCACATGTATGAATGTATCACTTTGAGATTTACAAAAAGTCTAGTTACAATGCACCAATTTTTTAATTTTTTATATAATAATTGGTGCATTGTAAACATACATCTTTGTTAGGTACAAGCTGATAAAGGCATATATGCACACATTTCTCATTTAACCCCTTCCCCAATTCCCACCCCACTCCCTCACCCTCCCTCCTTCTCAAGTTCAATTTAGTGAGTGACCTTGATATAATTGTGGAAGTACATTGTGCACATTAGGGTGTCCCCCCACCCCCATCCATCCCCTTCGGTTAAGTCAACTTCTTTGCTTATTGAGGTTCTCTCCTTTTTCATCTGGAGACCCTCTTATGTCCCATCTTCTCCCTAGCACCCACATATTAGGGAGAACATATGAGTTTTTAGTCTTTGTGACTGTCTAACCTCACTTAACATAATATTTTCCAGTTGCATCTATTTCCCAGCAAATAACATGATTTTGTTCTTCTTTATGGCTGAGTAAAATTCCATTGTGTACATATCCCACAGTTTTGTAATCCATTCATCTGTCGATGGACATCTTGGCTGCTTCCATAGTTTGGCTATTGTGAATTGTGCAGCTATAAACATAAATACACATGCGTCAGTCTGATAGTTTGGTTTCCATTCTTTTGGGTAGATACCCAGAAGTGGTATTGCTGGATCATATGGTAGGTTCATTCTCATTCATCTGAGAATCCTCCATACTGTTTTCCAAAGTGGTTGCACTAATTTGCAATCCCACCAACAATGTATTAGGGTTCCCACTTCTCCATACCCTTGCCAGCATTTGTTATTGTGTTCTTGATGATTGCCATTCTCATTGGAGTTAGGTGAAATCTCAGGGTAGTTTTGATTTGCATCTCTCTGACAATGCACCAATTTTTAAAAAGGAAAAATTGTCATTATTTGCCTAGAAGATGATTGCTATCCTGAAATGACAGAGAATCTAAAAACCATTAGAATAAATGAGATATTTTAGTTGCATTGTTTGACTTAAGTTCAACATTTGAAAAATTCCAGTAGTTATTTTTATACACCAAATGTAACCAATTAGAAAATGTGTAAAATATTTTAAAAACTATTCCCATTAATTAAAAAACCATAAGACAACTGAGATTAAACCTAAAAGTAAGAGTTTAAAACTTTATTTAAAAAAATCACAAAATGTCATTCAAACATTTTTTAAAGATCTAAATCAATTGTAAATTATACTATGGAAAAGAAGTAAGATTTATAGCAAAGATGCCAATTTTCTGTAAACTAATTTTTAAATTCCATATGGTTCTAATAAAAATCTAAATCAAACATTTCATGCATTTATTGTTAATTCCAAAACTCACATGTAAAAGTAAAAATCCAAGAATAGCCAAGATAATTCTGAAAAAGAAAAACAAGCAGAGAGATATACCTTAGAGATAGGACAGATATTCTTAAACTATAGTAATGGGCAATGTAGTCTTCTTGCCAGAATAAAACCATAGGCCCTTGCAACAGAATAGAGAGCCTAGAAGCAAACCTATCTTAGAATCAATGAACCCTGTAAGAACATTACTTATTGGTACAGCCATTCAACATTTTGGTAACAACTTGATTTCTGTATGAAAAAATAAGATTATCCCCTGGCCTTCTTCCAAAATAAATTTAAAATGTGATGAATTAGAGACCTAAAAATTAAAAAAAAATTTTTCAAGGAAAATGTACACTTTGTGAATCATGGTTGGGAAGAATTTCTCAAACAAGAGATGAAAAGCACAAACCATAAAAGAAAAATTGGCAAAACTTAAACTTTCTATACAAAATAAAGGTACTTTAAACAAAGTGACAAGGCCAGACAAAGTGGGAAGCCTGTTTATAGTGCATATAACCAACCAAGAATTAATATACGGATTATGTAAAGAACATTTGCGAATCAACAAGAAACTGCAGAGCCTTCAAATATGATCCCTAGATCGAAAGTTACAATGGCATTTGCTTAAAATTGCAAGTGCTAATGTTTGAGCAAGCCATTTCTCACTCTGGCACCTTTACACTCCAGCACAATGGAGTTCGATTTGATGGAAGGTGATAAATGTCACATCAATCAGAAGTGGACAGAGGCCCGAGATAAGATTTGAAATGGAGCAATTTGGTGAGGCTGGAGGGCAGGGTGAGAGAGAGCAATTGGATATGGGAAATGAGAAAGCCACAAAGCAGGATTGGTTATAATAAATAAGTAAACTCAGACTCTGAAGAAAGGTGAGAGTGGGCTATTGATAGAGGAACATGATGACCAGTAAGTTCACCAGAGCTGGCCGTGGTGGCACACTACTGTAATCCTAGTACTTGGGAGGCTGAGACAGGAGGATTACGGGTTTGTAGCCAGCCTTGGGAACTTAGCAAGGCCCTTTGAAACTTAGTGAGATCCTGTTTCCAAATAAAAAAATAAATTAGGACTGGGGATATAGCTCTGAGACAGAATGCCCCTGGGTTCAATCTCTAGTACCACAAATTATAATGATGATGATGATGATGGTGGTGATGCTGCTGCTGCTGCTGATAATAATAATAATAATAATAATAATAATAATAATAATAATAATAAAATAATAATTTCACCAGGGGTATCAACCCATGATAGGCAGACTGGCTTAACAGCAGCACCATAAAATTCCAAAGTTTGAGTCAATAGTAGAGTCAGCATAAGCCAATAGCAGGATGTCACTACCAAACAGGCTAAAGTCATCTTGAGCCACATCATTAGGAGTAGCATGTCTATGGGAAAGTAGATTAGACCTATTACCTTCTCTTTACTAATCAGCTCATACTTGGAAATGGCATTCCATACAAAGGACATTAAGTAAGATGAATCCAAAGAGACTTATACCATCAGATACATTATAATAAAAAGTTAAAGACAAAGGGAAATGGGGCTGTGTTCCAGGCCATCAAGTATGGGGAGCACATCTAAGAGAACTGACTTCCCCAGCAAAAGGCTAAAAATGAATGAATATCGATGGAAACCCCACTATTTGCTCATCAAAGTACTAGCCTTTGGGTTTACAATGATGATTAAGATGTACAATTTCCAACCTTACAGACTTGGGCATGGCAGGAGAGTCAAATCGGGAGAAAATTAAATAATAGTTAATTGGGATTTGTGCCTTTTGACGATGAAGGAATCAGAAGGTGCTGCGGGAGAAAGCACAAGGAAAGGTATTGTATCAGTCCACTCAGACCATATTTGGCTGTGATAGCAAACAATCCTGAGATTCTGATTGCTTATAACCATGAACATTTCATAACCTTTCACTCTTATTATTCTAGGACCCAAGAACAAAGGGCTGGCCTCTATGCCAATCTCATGTCAGAAGGAAAACACCGACACCATGGCATAACCATGTGATGGCTCTTAGAGCTTCTTCACGTGCCTTCTTTCTACCATATTTCTTTGGACAAAGAAAGTCACAAGGCCAGCCTTATAGCACGTGGGTGAAAAGTAAAAATTCTCCTGTAAGGGGAGGCCCAGTGAGAAAAATCCCAGACGCAGGAACAAATATAGTGTATGACACTGGGGATGGAACCCAAAGGCACTACATCCCCAGTCCGATTTTATTTCTTATTTGGAAACAAATAAGTTATTTATAACTTCTGTTACAAATAACAGAAGTTAGCTGGGCGTGGTGGCGCACGCTTGTAATCCCAGCATTCGGGAGGCTGAGACCAGAGGATCCGGGTTCGCGGCCAGCCTCAGCTACCTAGTGAGGCACTCCGCAACTTAGTGAGACTCGGTTTCAAAATAAAGAATAAAAAATAGGGCTGGGGGTATAGCTCGGAGGTAGAATGCCCCTGAATTCAACCCCTAGTACCGCAAAATAAATAAATAAATAAATAAATAAATAAATAAATAAATAAATAACAGAAGTTTACTTCTCACAAGTTTTGGAGGCTAGTTAGTCCAAGATCAAGGCAGATTTAGTGCCTGTTAACGGGCTGATTTTTGGCTTATAGATGGTGCCTTCTTGCTGTGTCCTCACATGGTGGAAAAGACTAGCTAGCTCTTCAGGGTCTCTTTTATAAAGACACTAAGTCCAATCATGAGGGCTCTGCCTGCAGAACTTTACCTCCCCAAAGCCCTATCTCCAACTACCATCATCTTAGGGGTAGGATTCCAACCTATGAATTTTGTGGGAACACGAACATTCAGCTCATAGCGGGGATATATCATAGCTAGTATAGCCATTGCTTCACTAAGGAGCATCTGGGTTGGTTTTAGTTTTTGTCTATCATGAATAAAACCTTGATAACCATTTGCATACAGATTTTTATGTAAACATGTTTTCATTTCTCTGGGATAAATGCCCAGGAGTGTAATTGCTTGGTCATATGGTAGTTACATTAGTTACATGTATAGCGCTTTTTTTCTCCTGTTTTTCTTTTTTTTCTTGAGAAACTGCCAAACTGTTTTCCAGATGGGTCATTTTACATTCTTGCCAGTGATGTACGAGTGATCCAGTTTCCCATCATCCTCCCAACATTTAGTGGTGTCATTTTTGTTTGCCTGAGCTACTCTGAGAGGTAGGAAGTGATATCTTGTGGCTTTAATTTGTGTTTTCTAAAGGCTAAGGATACTGGACATCTTTTTATGGATTTAAAATCATCTCTATACTCTCTTAAGTGAAATGTTTCTTCATGTCCTTTGCTCGTTTTCTTTTCTTCTTCTTTTTTTTTTTTATAATAATTGGTGCATTGTAATCATATATCTTTGTTAGGTACAAGCTGATAAAGGCATACATGCACACATTTCTCATTTAACCCCTTCCTCAATTCCCACCCCAGTCCCTCGCCCTTCCTCCTTCTCAAGATCAGTTTAGTGATTGACCTTGATATATTTGTGAAAGTACATCATGTGCATTGGATACCCCCCCCCCCCGTCCATCCCCTTCAGTTAAGTCAACTTCTTTGCTTATCTAGGGTTTCTCCTTTTTCATCTGGAGACCCTCTTATGTCCCATCTTCTCCCTAGCATCCACATATTAGGGAGAACATATGCTTTTTTTACTCTTTGTGACTGACTAATCTCACTTAACATAATGTTTTCCAGGCTTTGCTCATTTTCTAATCTCATTGCTTTTATTTATTTGTTTGTACTGCCCTCCCCTCTGATTCGTCATGTATTCTAGAGATTAGTCCTCTGTCAGATAGATATGAAGGCTATACAATTAATTCAGGGCAAACTCAGGACTAAAATTCAGGACTTCTGACTTCCTTTCTTCTAAATCATGCTGTTAACATGGAAATAGTAGAACTCTTTCAAAGTAAAGATAATTTTGGAACTAAAAAGGAATTCTAGAACTAAAAAGGGACTTCAGTCTTTTGTAACAGTACAGTTGAAAGTACAGAAAAAGTTCTCATATATTAGATCCATCAGAGCTTATTGAGAAGGTTGTTTATAGTACACACCTCTTAGAATTTCTGTTTGGAAATATCTTCTCCCACCCTATAGCTTGCCTTTTTATGCTTTTCACAGAGCAAAAGTTTTTAATTTTTATGAAATTAACATTTTTTCTTTAATGGATTATGTTTTGATATAAAGTCTAAGAACTCTGACTTTCTATAGATCCTGCAAAAATTTTTCTTCCTTTTTCAAAAAGTTTTTAGTTTCATGCTTTATATTAAAGTTCATTCTTCAGACAGGCTATTTTTCACATAAGTTATTTTAAGTTCATTTTCATGTAAGGTATGAGAATTAGGTTGAGTTTCATTAATTTTGTTTTGTGCCTATGGATGTCTGATTGCTTCACAATCGTTTGCTGAAAGGCTATATTTCTTCCATTGACTTGCTCTTGCACTTTGTAAGAAAACAAGTTGGGCATATTTGCGTGCATTTATTTTTGGGTTTTCCTCTATCCATTGATCTATGTTGTCTACCCCTCTGCCAAATCACACTGTCTTGATGACTGTAGCAATGTGGGGTTGACTGATTGTATTTGTCAGCTTTTCATCACTATAATGAAATACCTGAGGAGGCTACTGATGAAGAAAGGAGGTTTATCAGCCTCACAGCTTGGAAGGTTCAAGGCATGGCCCTCTAGGCTGCATCATGTCCTGGTGGATGGCAATGGCGGGAGCAAGTGACTACATCTAAAACAGGAAACCTCACTCCTGTTAAGAATTCACTCCAGGAACCCAGCATTCTCTTTTGAAGACAATGACCAAGGACCTTCCCTCCCCTCCCCATCCCCTCTCCTTTCCCTCCCCCCCTTCCTTCCTTCATCCCTCTTTCTTCCAATTGAAGTCCCAGATGTTCTACCTCAGAGCTATACCCCCAGCTGTTTTTATTTTTTGCTTTGAAACAGGGTCTTACTAGGTTGCTGAGAGTCTCACTAAATTGCTGAGGCTGGTCTTTTAACCTAGGATCCTCCTATCTCAGCCTCCCAAGTACTTGGATTATAGGCATGTGCCACCACAACTGGCTAGGTCCACTTCTTAACCATCCATATCACTTCAGCACCACCATCCTGGGTACCCAGCCTCCAATGTACAAACCTTGGTTGACATCCAACATGAACTATAGCACTGATTCGTCCCACTTCATTGTTCTCTTTCAAAAAAATTTTTTTAGCTATTCTTTGCATGTTCATGTAAATTTCAGAATACTCTTGTCTATATCTACAGAGAAACTCCTGGGATTTTAAAAGGAATTACATGAACCCCGCATATAAATTTGGGAAGAATTAACATCTTTACTATGTTAAGTCTTCCCATTCAACATGATATGGCTCTACATTTATTTAAGTTTTCCTTTATCAGGGGTTTGCGGTTTTTGACATACAAATCCTGTTCGTGTTTTGTTATAATTTTCTGTCAACCATCAAACACAATTTATTAAATTCAAGAGGAGAAGGAAAGTCTTTTGCATTTACCCACATTCTTTTTTCCTTGATGATGTTTCAAGGTTTCCTCTTTTGTCATTTCATTTCCATTTAGAGAAATTCCTTTAGGTATGCTGGTGAGAAAATCTCTAAGACTTCGTTTATCTGAGAATGTCTTGTGTTCCTCTTCATTCTTGAAGGCTGTTTTACTTTGGTGAAAGGCTTGAAAAACATTGTGCCACTTTATTCTTTCTTTCACTCTTTCTGATGAGAATTCCATTCCCTCCAATGATGAGACATCATTTCTCTTGTTGCTTTAAAGATACTTTAATTTTTCTTTAGTTTTCAAAGTTTTTTTCCCCTATGGTGTGGATTTTTATTTATTATTTTATTTATTTTTTATTTAGGGTTTTCTCAACTTCTTGAATCTGTGGGAGTTATGTCTTTTGCCATATTTTAAAAAGTCTAGCAATTATTCCTTTGAGTATTTTTCAGTCCTACTCTCTTTTTTTGGGTTCTCCTTCTTCAACTCAAATTGCATGAATGTTAGATCTTTCATTAAGATCATATGAATCTCCAAGGCTCTGCTTTTTAAAAATTTTGTTCAGCTTATTTTTCTCTGTGTTTTCCAGATTGGGTAATTTCTATTTTTTCTGTATTTCTGTCCACTGATGCTTTTCCCCTTTCTATTCTGGTGAGTCCATCTATTAAATTTTTACTTATTTTATTTTTTAGTTCTAAAATATCTACTTGGTTTTTTATATCTTTCTTTTTTTTATTGTATTCCTTTTTTTTTTAATTTTTTTATTGTAGTAATTCGTGCAATATAGCATACATCTTTGTTGCGTACGGATTGTTAACAACATATTTGCACACAGTTGTCATTTGACCCTTTCCCCAATTCCCACCCCAATCCCCTCCCCTTCCCTCCCCCTCAGGTTCACTTTGGCAGGGAAATGGATGCAACTGGAAAACATTATGTTAAGTGAGATTAGTCAGTCACAAAGAATTAAGAAGCATATGTTCTCCCTAATATGTGGATGCTAGGGAGGGGATGTGACATAAGAGGATCTCCAGATGAAAAGGAGAGATCCTCGATAAGCAATGAAGTTGATCTTTCATTTTTTTGCTGAGACTTTCTATCTGCTCATTTGTTTCAAGCATGTTCTAATTGTCCATGGGCACATATTTATGAGGGTTGCTTAAGAATTCTTGTTGGATCATTCTAATACCTCTGTCATCTCATTATTGGCATCTGTTGATTGTTTTGTCTTATTCAGTTTGAGATATTCCTGGCTTTGGGCATGAAAAGTGATTTTTAAATCAAAACTAGGACTTTTGAGGTAGTATAAGACTCTTGATCTTGCTTAACTCTATGTTGAGGTAACTTTCTCTGGCACTGTCCATCAGGAGGAAGGACTTGCTGCTTTACTAGTAGGAGGTGGGGGTAGACGTGTAGGTTTCCTACTTGGACTCTGTTGGCACCTGAGTGCTATTATGACATAATAATATTATTAATTAGTATGCTGACATACACAGCATACCTAAAGGAATTTCTCTAAATGGAAATGAAATGACAAAAGAGGAAACCTTGAAACATCATCAAGGAAAAAAGAATGTGGGTAAATGCAAAAGACTTTCCTTCTCCTCTTGAATTTAATAAATTGTGTTTAATGGTTGACAGAAAATTATAACAAAACATGAACAGGATTTGTATGTCAGATAATATTATCATTAATTATGATTATTATAAATAATTAATAATATTATTAATAAATAATAATTAATAATATTATTAATAAATAATAATTATTATTAATTATTAATTATTATTATAAATAATATTATGAGCGCTATTATGGTTGGAATATAGAGTGTCCCCCCAAGTCTCTGTGTTGATGGCTGGTTCAGAGATGGGGCTTTTAGGAGATGATTGTATCATAAAGGTTCTAACCTCATCAATACTTAATCCATTGATGGATTCCTAATTTGAATAGACTCTTGGGAGGTGGTAGAAACTGTAGGAGGTGGAAACTAGTTGGAAGAAGTAAGTCACAGGGGAAGTAAGTCATTGGGGAAGGGTTAAATGAGAAATGTGTGCATGTATGTCTTTACCTTTACCAGCTTGTACCTAACAAAGATGTATGATTACAATGCACCAATTAAAAATAAATAAATAAAAAAAACCCCAAAACTTGTGGCTGGGCATGGTGGCACACACTTGTAATCTCAGTACTTGGAAGTGGAGACAGGAGGATTGCTGGTTCACAGCCAGGCTCAGCAGCTTCATGAGGCCCTGTTTCAAAATAAAAAAATAAAATAGGGTCGGGGATGTAGCTCAGAGGTGGAATACAACTGAGTTTCACCCCCAGTTACTGCAATAAATAAATAAATAAATAATTAAAAAAAGAAATAAGTTACAGGGATGTGCCCTTGAGGAGTATACCTTGTCCCCGGCCTCTTTCTCTCTCTTTTTCTCTCTCTCTCTGCTTCCCAGTTGCCATAAGGTGAGCAGCCTTGTTCTACCACGCCCTTCCTCCATGATGTATTGTTTTACCATAAGCCCAGAGTCAGTGGAGTCAGCTGACTGTAGACTGAAACTTCTGAAACCTTGAGCCAAAATAAATCTTTCCTCCTTTAAGTTGTTTTTCTCTGGGGTTTTGGCACAATGATGAAAAGCTGACTAATCTGTTCTCCCACCTTGTTTTGATCCATGCAAGTTACAAAGCCAACCTATATTCAAACAGTGAAAAAAAAAATTCTACCTGTTGATAGACCTTCAGAGTCACATTGAAAAAGGATATAGACACAGGGAGGGAAATAACAGTGGGAACTTGCTTTAGTAATTGTGGCTATTTGTAAATAATATTGGGGAGCAGCTGCCAAAAGAATGGCTTTGGGTTGGGAATGGTTGATCTTAAGTTATATGTTCTATCAGTAATTTAATAGCACAGCCAGTTTTCCCTAAGGACTCTTAGTGTGTCACAACAACAGAATGTTATCAAGTATAAGAAAATGTTTGTTTTTTCTTTTTCTTTTTTTTCCATATATAGCTGATAGACATGTCTATCTCTCCTAAAGGCAGATTTGAATTAATGAAATACAAGTTAAAGAAAAAACAGCTATAATATAACCTGCTTTATTCCCCACTTAGAATTGAATCTTACCTGTCAAGACTTTTTCTCTTACATTATATTAGGGGCTGATTCTACACGAGCATCAATAACTAGGGATCAATACTGATCTTGTGTAGCCTATGACCAATCAGCATCTACTGAGAAAAAGGCAATAAAAATGTAAACAATCCTATGTTGTATTACCAGATTTCTTCATAAGTTTCCTTACCCAGAAAGATCATACAACAATAGTCAATAGTAGAATGAATGGGCTCAACTAGTATGTCTCACAAAGAACATTGGCTTGCAAGATGAGAGAGGCCCACACCTGCCACTATAATAAAAGTAGATTCCTAGCTGGGTCTGGTGGCACACACCTATTATCCCAGTACTTGGGAGGCTGAAAATGGAAGATTGCAGGTTTGAGGCCAGCCTCAGCAACCTAGCAGGACCCTATTTAAAAAAAGAAAAAAAAAATATATATATATATATAACTGGGGGGTGTAGCTTAGAGGTAGAATGCCCCTGGGCTCAATCCTCAGTGTGTGTGTGTGTGTGTGTGTGTGTGTGTGTGTGTGTGTGTGTGTATTGTTAAGAGTTAGAATTTTCTAATCAGAGCTGTCTCGAATGGTCCTGGAGCTTGAGTTTTTAAATAAAAAAATTTCCCATATTCCTAAAATAGTGATGGCCACATGCTTACAGACTAGCTGAGGATCTCTTGGCCTTGAAGTGTTGCTTTTCTGAGGCAGGTCTAGACCCTCCACTACACAAAGGGTCACTGTGGTTCATTGCAGTGCCCCAGCCTCCCCTCCCATCTGCACTGACTCTGCTCCCCCAGAGGTGGCACATGCCTTTCCACTTCTAGAAAGCCATGCACACACTTTTAATTACATTTTCAGATCATTTCCTACAAGTAGAATTACTGTTCAAACCATATGATGAATTTTATATCTTTTGAAATAGGTTACAATATATCAACCCCCAGATGTGTTGTTCAGTCCTACTTCCTTAAGCAGTTGCTATTACTCAACATTATCATTAAAAGAAAAAAAAAAAGAACTTCTCTCATTTGGTAGACAAAACAGTGTCCTATTAATGTTTCCTTACTAAATCTATCTGGATTTTAATCCAGGACCTTATTTTTATGTCCTAAATTTCCATTGGTAGGTCTTCCCAGAGAACCAATAGTCATTTATATAACTGCCTTCTTCTTTCTCCCTGACTTTTTCTGGACACCTTAGAATTTTGTGGGGAAGGTATGCAGATTAAGCTTTACATCAGCCAGGTGTGGTGTAGCACACCTGTAACTCCAACTTGGGAGGCTGAGACAGAAGGATTGCAGATTCAATGCCAGCAACAGCAATTTGTGACACCTTGTTTTAAAATAAAAAATAAAAAGGTGCTGGAGAAAAATGATCCTGGCTCCAAAAAAAAAAAAAAGCTTCCCATTCTTAAGTGTTCTACGCAACCTGAGTCATCCTGCAGTGTTGGGGGATCTCTTCCCCCTGTGTGCCTGGTGTTCTGGACATGAATACTGGGAATTCCTTCATGTCCTGCAATCGTCAGGCACCAAGTCTGCTCTGGGCTGAGCTCTCATGTCTCGTTTGGTATTAGGGGGAGATTAGAAGTGGCCTCCACAGGTGGTGAGCAGAGCAATAACTAGGAAAACAAGTGAGATCAATATCTAATCCTGTGCAGCCAGCCAACCTTTTCAGAGCCTCATCTGTATTGATTTCTCCGGGTGATACTTCCCTTTCTTGGGTAATCAGTGCCTTTGCTCAGCAGGGGAATGAGTGAGCAGTACTTATTCCTGCTTTTGTAGGAGAGAGGATGGCTGATTCACTGTGAGCTGCTGAAGAGGAAGGGGGTGCAGAGTGGCTTCCTTTGGACTAAATCCTCTGTTCAGGATTTAGGGGTGACTTTGGTGTTTATCTAGTCTCATCCTTGTTCTAGATCGAAAGCTCACAAGGCTGGGTGGTTGGGGGATGCGAGAGATGTGATTTTGCAACAGTATAGTGAAGGAGAGGTCAGTAGGTTCAATGGACATGAATGACCTTTATTAAATGCTTGCTCTTACTTCCAGTGAGGAGCTTCATTTTATAGGTGAAAGAGTGTGGTTCAGGGAAGCCATATTATTCCAAATAACACAATGGTCAGTGTCAGAATTTGAACTCAGACTTGGAAGACACCTAATATGTTACACAAGACTGTATTCCAAACCCTTGATCTGAGGACCCCAAGTCCAACATCATATGATCACAAGTACCTGGATGCATCTCTTCGTTCTGGAACGTTGTCAAGAAATCACAGATGTTAAAGTCTTAGAAAAACAGACGCGTCCTCAAATATTTAAAAAACTGTGATATGAAGAAGTTAGAACATTTTCTTCTTGTTGCTCCAAAGGGCAAAAGTATGTTGACAAAATGGAAATTACAGGAGAGCAGATTATGCCTCTGTGGAAGGAAACACTTTCTAAGCAGATGTAGATTTTTTAACAAAGGAATGGGTTGTGCTGAGATCTTCCCAACATGGAGGCACATTTTGGTTTAACTGTTTCTGAATATGCTGTTCCTGTATCCTTTATCCTGGAATACCTGGTCTAGTCCTGTTCTTCCTTTAAGACTCACTGATGAATCTATGCATCCGTGTAGCCAAGTGTGCACATGGTCATCCACCCAGAAGTATACAGCTTATGCCAGGGAATGTGTTAGAAGTTGAGGGCCCTTGATAACTCCTCAGAGTTTTGTAGAGCGAATCTCCTCTAGAGCTTTGTTTGATACAAATCTACTGAAGAGTCTCAGCTGAGACTTCTCTGTGCCTTTTATGTATATCTTTACTGTGGTGGTCACCATTCTATATGTCATCATCTGCTTGAGCAGACCTTGCTAGTGCCCTGCTCATGTGCACTTGGACCCTACTGTGATTGTGTTTATTACCTGGCTTCCAACCGCCCCAGGCTCTCTCTGACAGTCAGAGCCCACTCTGCTAGCCAAGCACAGCAATAAAATTCTCTACAAGTACTAGAGAATTAGCACCCTCTGGGAGCAGCCCTCAACAAGCACCTCAGGGGAGCTGGTGTCTTCAGCATCTCAGATCGCTCATTCCCGAGGTGGGATAATGCCAAGGTTTGTGGACTACGCTGATTTCTACAGTTCTTTGTGTGATTAAGATCCAGTTTGCTGCCAGGCATGGTGGTGCATGCCTGTGATTCCAGTACTTGGGAGGCTGAGACAGGAAGATCGCCGGTTCAAGGTCAACCATAACAATTTAGTGAACCTCTCAGCAATTTGATGAAATCCTGTTTCAAAATAAAAAGTAAAATAGGGCTTGGGGTGTAGCTCAGAGGTAGGATGCCTTGGGTTCCATCCCTACAACCCTAGTCCCCTTCTTCCCCCCAAAAGATCTAGTTTGCCCCTAGTGATAACTGGTGGATAATGTGCCCGGAATCAACTGTCTTCTTTTTCCTATCTCACTTTCCCACCTTCTTTCCTTCCAAAAAAGCTTCTTGCCCTTGAATCTTCTCAGTCTACTGCCAGGGGAGGACAAAGACTATTGATGGATAATAGTGGTTAGGAGGGGAAAATCACATTATAGTAAATACACTTATAGCCCTAAGGCAGTAATTGTTGCATATCAAGCCTGTAATCCCAGTACTTGAGAGGCTGAGGCAGGAGAGTCGCAGGTTTGAGGCCAGTCTCAGAAACTCAGCAAGATCCTGTTGCAAAATAAAAAAATAAAATAGGGCTAGGGTGTGACTTAAAAATGTCCCTGGACTCAATTTCTAATATCAAAAAACAAACAAACAAACAAACAAACCATGTATCTGCTCCGAGATTTTGTAAAGGTGATGGCATAGTTTGCATTTTGATTTAGTTAGCAATAAAATATGTGTGCATCATGTTCTTTTCTCTTGGTATTATCAAGAAAGATCAAGCCTAGGCCAGGAGTGGTGGCACACGTCTATAATCCCAGTACTTGGAAGACTGGAACAGTAGGATCACAGGTTTCAGGTTAGACTGAGCAATTTAGCCAGCCTCAGCAACTTAGCAAGATCTCAGCACCATGCGTGGTAGCACACACTTGTAATCCCAGTACTTGGGAGGCTGAGACCAGAGGATCCCGTTTTTTGGCCAACCTCAGCTACTTAGTGAGGTCCTCTGCAACTTAGTGAGACCCTGTTTCAAAATAAAGAATAAAAAATAGGACTGGGGGTATAGTTTGGGGGTAGAATGCCCCTGGGTTCAATCCCCAATACTCCAAAAAAAAAAAAAAAAAAAAAAAGACTCTCAGCAGTTTAGTAGCAAGACCCTTTTTCCAAATAAAATAAAAGGGCTGGGGGGTGTAGCTCAGAGGTAAAATGCCTCTGAGTCTGTTTTCTAATACCACAAGAAAAAAAAAATAAGGAAAGAAAGATAGATCAAGATCATCAAAAGAGATGAAGTGAGGCAGAACAGGGAATCAACATTTGCTTCAGCATCTGGCTGTTTCTTATAGACTATGAGTTTCGGCAGCAATCATATTTTCTTCCTTGCTATATAGCTCATGAACTGGGAAAAGACCTTGGTTCAGGACCAGCAGTGACAATGCAAAATTGACTTGTAAATTCAAGTATCCTCTTTATGAATTTCAATTTTCACCACCATATTTAACAAGAACAACAACCCCAAACACCATAACAATTTATAGGCACTGTCCTATGGATTAGGCACCGTGGTTGGTGCGCTACATACATTTTCTCATTTTAAACTCCCAACTTGTAAGTTGGCTCTGCAGAACAGGTGCTAATCTTGGAGCAGATGCTGGCAGGGTCCTGCCCTGTCTCCACATGAGCCATCTGAATTCTCCTGCAGCTGTGAGTCCCACCAGTACAACAGCTCTTCACTTCAAATGCCTCCATCTCTCTCCTCTGCCTGACGGCTTTAGCTGGCACCAGGGGACCTTGCTCTATCGCACATAGATAAAACCTGAAAGCAGTAGTTAAAATCTCAGGGGTAGCTGTCAACCAGGGAGAGAATGGAGTAGGCAGATATTCTGTCCCAGCCTCCCTGGCCTGCATGAAGATTCTGAGGCATGCTTTCCACCATTCCTCAGAGCAGTCCTTGTGGGAACGAGTCCACAGCAGTTACCTGCTCATTCACACATGCCTAATGGCTTTTCTACACTGTCTCATTTTCTTCACTTCCTCACTCGCCACAGAGAATCACCTATGTTCAAGAGCTCATCTCAGTCAGGGTCTGCTTTGGAGGACCCAACCTAAGACAGCCATCATTTTACAATTGTGAAAACTGGCATTCAGAGAGTTACAGTGATTTGATTGTGGTTTTTCACTCCATAAGTGGTGGATTCAATATTTGAACCCAGATCTGTCTCTCTTATGTTCATTTAGTTTTAAATTGCACCCCCCCAAAAGACAAACATTATATTTGAGCACAAAGGTAAGCTCCTTCATTGATTCATAAACACCTACTGTGTGCCAGGCTCACTCTTAGGTATTAGAAATAAGTGAATATGGTGGAGCCCAGTTCCCAATCATCTTAGAATCTCATTGGGGAAACAGTTTGGAAGTGTTCACAAATACCATGAATATATATAAAAAAAATGTTACAAAGAGAGCCCATCAGAAATATTCCAGTTCAATAACTCAGAGCACAGTAGAAAAGCCAATGGTATGATTATTAATCACCTCTACAAGAACAATAACTCGGTAATTATATTTTCATACATTCACTAAGCATTTAAATCTAATTTTATACACAATGGGATTATAACAAGGCAGTGTTACTAAGTTCATTTTGCATTCAGTTTCCAAAGATGTTAACTGACATTTAATAGTTTGGTAATTGATCTGTGTCATTTTGAATTATTGGCATGATCTTCAGCACAAGAAAGGAAAGTCTATCTGGAAGCCCAGTATACCTTTGATGCATAATTTCTGTGGCTTGTGGATGAAAATTAGGTCACTCTAAAGTGTCACGCACAGTCTATACTTAGTCTAGGGAAACACATGCATCCTCACTTTCTCATGAGATAGTATCAGAGATCTCTAGAGGGTGTCTCACTAGTTCTTCACATGGCCCTTTTGGTTATCATATGGTACCTTCACTTTTTTCCTTTCCTATCTTATCTCACTGTGATGTCCCCCATCTCTGATGATTCTCAGAAAGTACTGACACCAGCAAAGCCCTGCATGCTGATGAGTGTTGATGGGTCATGGATACCTAAACCTGGGGACCAATGTCTAGACTGCCAGTACTTTGTCCTATGGCTGTCAAAGAGGCTGAGGACTTGTTCCTGCCATGTCCTTTTGTCTTGAAGGAGTCTTGGCCGCTTGCTCCTGTCTGGCATGATTCCAAGGGGCGAGGGGAACACCTTCCAGTACTTTCAACTTGAAGAGTGAATTCTACATGCCTTCAGGACTGTAGTAGATGGTCTTTATTCCCTACCAGTA
>PVLC010000865.1:72863-171571 GCA_004027655.1 Graphiurus murinus
GGTACTGGGGGTTGAACTCAGGGGCATTCTACCCCCAAGCTATACCCCCAGCCCTATTTTTTATTCTTTATTTTGAAACCGAGTCTCACTAAGTCGCGGAGTGCCTCACTATGTAGCTGAGGCTGGCCGCGAACCCGGATCCTCCGGTCTCAGCCTCCCGAATGCTGGGATTACAAGCGTGCGCCACCACGCCCGGCTCCTACCAGTATCTTTTTGACTCTTGCCATTTCTGTGTATTTTAGCCTAACTTCACTGCCAGAACCTGCATTTCTTTTCCTGGGGCATCCCTCTGGCTGCCGCAAGCTTGCCAGCCAGAAATGCCAAATAACTGAGTTCCAATTGCCCATGGTGGTTACTGCTAGTGATACCATATCCTTTACTGACTTCTTTTCCTTCTCAGACTCATTTCTCTACCCCGCCACCAGTGCATCCTGTGGTCACCTGCCAAGTGAACATCTTGTACTCCAATTTCTGTCTGAGATTCTGTTTCTGCAGAAACCCAAACTAAGATACAGGTTGTTGTAAAGATTAAATACTATATGAGCTGAGCATGGTGGCACACCCATGTACGTGGGAAGCTGAGACAGGAGAATTGCAGATTTGAGGTCAGCCTCAGCAACTTAGCAGGACCTTTGTTTTAAAATAAAAGATAAAAAGAACCTGGATGTGGAGGCACGCGCTTATAATTCCAGTATTTGGGAGGCTGAAACAGAACCATCGCAGGTTCAAGGACAGCCTCAGTAAGTAGTGAGACTCTCATCAACCTAAGTGAGACCTTGTTTCAAAATAAAAATAAAATAGGGCTGAGAGTGTAGGTAGAATGCTCCTGGGTTCAATCCCAGTATCTAAATAAATAAATAAATAAATAAATAAATAAATAAATAAATAAATAAATGTAAAAAGAGCTGGGGGTATAGCTCAGAGGTAGAATGCCCCTGGGTTCAATCCCCAGTACCAAATATATATGTGTATATATGTGCGTATTTATCTCTTAGCATGATGTGTGTACATTAGTTACTTAATTAGTGTTTGTTGAATAAACAAATAGAAATACTCAATTCCTTGAAATCTTAGTTGTATCTGTTATTATTTCTTTTTTATTTTTTGTTATTATTTCTTTAAGTCTCCAGTTCTACATTTCTTGTGGTTTCTGAACTCAATGTTTCTCAATTTATTAAGAATAGTTAATAATTCAGAGTCGGCTTGTTGCTTGTTTTCTTCTGGTAACATTAGATTTAAAAATTTATGAGTTCCAAAAGGCAATGTCCTATGATTTACATGAGGGGTCAATACTAGAAATATTCACACACTCGAAATGGCATGAATCCCAATTAACACAGAGTACACCCATCCCGGTAACTACAGCCTCACATCTGCATTGACAAGAGGCTTTGAAATCATCTCACTGAGTCTGGGTCTTGGCTCATGTGTGCACAGGGCCCTACAGACCATGTCCTGATTGTCTTGTCCTTAGAGGGAACTGCAAAATGAACCCTTAAAAACCTCATGACTGGACTTTTACCTTTAATTACATCATTGATCCAAATTGGTGATACACAGGCTAACTCTGCATGGCAGATATGCTTTATTTGGTATATAGTATAAATAAAAATAGCTAGCCTTTAAAAATTAGGAGATTTAATGCAAAATCTGGATTTATGATGCCTCTTGAAAATATTGGAAGGTCTAGTAATCCTGGGCCTAATCCTGGACCTGAGTTTCCATATGACAGCAACCAGCAGGTATCCACTAGCCACTGTTTCTTCTCAACGGGGCATATGCCCATAATTTAGTCTGCTATAGTCTCTACCACTCTCTACTCTCATTCATCCGACTTCTTTCAATTACATTAACTGTCTTGGTATCATTTTAGGTGTTGAGAGATGGAAAGAAAACAGTATTCTCTTTCTTTTTTGTCTTCTTTGTTTTTTTTTTTCTTTATTTTTCCTCTATATTAGAAGGCTAAAAAAAGGGGGAGTGCCTATATACCTGCTGACCCTGGGCTAAAATCCATATATCTGAGGAGAGGATTATAAGATGAGCATGGTGGCACATGCTTGTAAACCCAGTATTTGGGAGGCTGAGACAGGAAGATTGCAGGTTTGAGGATAGCCTCAGCAATAAGTGAGACTCTCATCAGCCTAGCGAGATCCTGTTTTAAAATAAAAAAAATAAAGTAGGGTTGAGGGGATAGCTTGGAGATAGAATGCCCTTGGGCTCCATCCCCAGTACCACACACATAAAAGAGGATTATATTTGGATACAAGAGGTACTTTAGATAAAGGAGGAGAAACTGCAGTGGAGTGATGGAGGGAGTCAAGGGCAGGGTGAGGGTAGTGGTGGTGGAGGAGGGAGAACTAATGAGGGAAACACTTCCATTGATTATATATATGTAATATATATAATCAACAATATATATGATCAATTATATAATCAATTATATATAAAATCAAGTATATATATATGTTATCAATGACAATCTCAATATCATGTATAGGGAAGGGGAAGGAGTAGAAAGGGACCAGAAGGAAGCCCATCGAGTGCTATGTGCATGTATGTCCCTATCACTTTGAGCTACATTATGATGTTAGGTTGCAATGCACCAATAAAAGTATATCAAGAAAGAGAATGACAACGAATAAATTAACACTTTAGTACTCAAAGAATAAAATACAATATAGTTATCTACTTCACAAACTAATTACAGGGTTAATTTATGGTGTGTAAAAGGTGGTGGGGTCTGGTAATAAAACAAAAAATTAAAGCTGTACGATGGACATTTGTCATTTTGCACTGTGACTGGATGTGTAACCGGTCAATGGAAGATAATGCAACAAGTTGTTTGGTGTCCCTTAGAAATGAGGGGCTTGGCACACACGGCCCTCTTGCCCTGCCCAGTAATTGTCCATCTTTTAAATACCTGATTTATAATCACCTATTTAATGTGACTCTTCTTTGACTTTAATTCTGGGACACCTCCAACTCTTGTTGGTCCTTTTGGTTAATTCAATATGAAAATTTGTGTAGATGAACTTACTGTTAACAAAGTAAAAAAGAGGAGTCCCTGAGTCTATCTGTTGGAAGATTACACATTCCTCTTTTATGGGTGGAAAGACGCTCACGTAATTTTCCCTCCAAGCAGCTGCATCCTGAATAATGCACAAAGGTTTGGTCTAGTCAGGAATGTTAAACACTTGTTTATCTATCTTTCTATTTCCTATATCCACAGGGAATCAAGACAAGAACAAATACTTAGCTTTACAAAATTAAATCCACTTAGATTAGTGTAAAATTCTTTAACATTGGGTGGTCTCCATAAAATTGTTTTCTCCTGCTTTATCCATACTCTTCCCAAACTACTCTAAAATATACAATATTGATGACTTTTAAACATAGTAATTCTCAGCAAATGCCACTGTGTTCTGAGTGAAACAGATCAGATTTCTCACACAGATTAGGCATGCCATGTCTCTCTCTCTCTTAATTTTATATTCCATGGCCATTTGGCTCCCAAATCATGAGCACACTGTCAGATTTAGTGACCTCGTTTCTCATCAATGACAGCCGTAATGACACTCAAATATATCATTCATTTCCCCCCCATTCCAAAATATACCAACACTGTATATCATCATTCACCGAATTTGATTTATAGGCTTTTTAAAAATATCATTCTTATTCTGTCTGGACAAGGTTGATAATTCAACTGGAACTTATATCCACAAGAATTCAATAATTACCAAATTGGAGGAAAAAATTAACTCCCAATTTGATCTTTTCTATTTCAACGCTGGCCAGTTTTTCTGAAATTCTGTGATTTTTTTTAAGGGTAGAACATATTTTAGACCCAATTTAACTTTCAATTTATCAGCATACTGTTCAAAGGAAATTAATGTAATTTCAAGTTCAGATTAATTCCTAATACACCAGAGTGTGGGTTTAAACAGTAGACAAACACAGCAGTAATAAAAACAACAATTTCCCCTCAGCTCTCTGCCAACTCTTCAGCTTTGGGAAAGGACCACAGATGTTGCCATTCTTTGCCTCATGCCTGGTTTAACTTTCCCCAAAACAAGGACACAGAGCAAGGCCCTCAGCTCTGCACCCGTCTTCCAGGAAGTTTCATTTCTTCCTCTGCTTTTTCCAGAGTCTCTCTTTGAGCCAAAGTCCTGAATTCTCTTTCCTTTATGGGGATTTTCGGTTCCTTCATACTCCTGTAAAAGCACAAAGCAATACTTGAAAATATACATAGGGGAATAACTTAAATTCCTTTTTAACATCAGCCCTTCTCCTCCCACCCTTCTCCCTATAGTAAACCATAATTAACAATTCTATATGTAAATTTCTAATGAGGGGACAAATCCCTCTATTTTCTCTTACCATATTCCACTTAGATGCTGCAAATTCTTAGCAATAGCAAGTAGTAAAGTGATATTGATGTGAAGTCAAGGGCTGGTCATGGTGGCCCACACCTATAATCTCAGCACTTGGGAAGCTGAGACAGGAGGATGGCAGGTTTGAGGACAGCCTCAGCAACTTAGCTACACCCTGTTTCAAACTAAAAAATTGAAATAGGCTGAAGTGTAGCTCAGAAGTAGAATCCCCCTGGGTTCAATCCCCAAAACAAAACAAAATGAAACATCAAAGAATCATTTATGAGATATTTGAGCAACCAGTCCACTCTTGACTTGTTTTGAGATAGAGAGGACTTGGCTTAAAAGTAATATGACCATTGCTTTTTCTTGAGAGATTCATATGTTTTCTTCCACTTTTCACATCTCTTTTTTGGGCTTTCAGTTATAATGCAACATTCATTAGGACATTATAAATATGATATAAATCAGAGACAATCAAAGCTCTTCTGGGCAATTGATAGGTGGATGCCTTTGGATTATGGGTGTAGTCATATCCCTGTATGAATGATGGTGATGACCCAGTGGTCGTCTTTCTCACCAAGGAGAGCCACTTGAGAAAGATGAAGACCTGATGATCTGGTGCCAGGACCACTGGTGGACTTCCTAAATTGCAGGAGTCAATACTTCCCTTTCTTTTAACTTAAGCCAGTTTGAGCTGGTTTTCTGTTTCTTGCAATAGAAAATTCTGATTCATATGTGGAGTGTGTCACTTTTCTCAAGAGCATCTAATCATAAAACCTTCCCAAACCGGTGAATGGGACTAAAGCAGCTACATGACAAACTGGCTTCGTACCCCCCACTTCTGGATAACATGGAGGCAAATGCTGCAGTGAAGAGAGAATACCCCTGCACATCCAGTTTGTGGTACAACCACAGCACATCACAGACTTTGCAACACAGGGATATCCTAGAGAGGTATTTTAGAGATGAGGTAAAAATGGGATGTTTTCAGAGAGCTGTAGGGAACGTGAGCCATAGGTGAGAGCTAGGTTTACATTAGTGCAAAAGGTGAAAGATAATTGGAGAATCCAGACACATTATTTTTTCTGGTTCAGAGGATTCTGAGGATAGGTTAGGGTGAGACAAGCAACATATAGAATTAGGACAGGGGAGAGGACAGCACACAGCAGTGTGGGAATGTAAGTATGGGAGAAGGTAGTTAAGAGAGGGATTCAAAGCTATCTTAAAATCATCAGAAATATAAGATATCTGGAGGGTTAATGAGTCATGGTTTTCAAAATATTTAGTTTGGGATGAAGGGAGTGGTGATGGCCTCAGTCTGTAGGCCTTAAGAGTAACTATGTGACCTGGGCATGGTGGCGTGTACCTGTAATCCCAGTACTTGAGAGTCTGAGACAGGAGGAATGCAGGTTCCAGGCCAGCCTCAGCAACCTAGTGAGATCCTGTTTCAAAATAAAAAATAAAAATAGGGCTGGAGGTCTAGCTCAGAAGTGGAATGCCCCTGGGTTCTATCTCTAGTACCACAAAACCACAAAACAAAACATCAAACAAAAAAGAATAACTATATGGCCTTGAGAGAGTCAAGTGCTCGTGTCTAAAGGAGTTCACTTTCACTATTGATCCATGGATCCCTTGTCTGTACATCTGTCTGTCTGTCCATCCATCCAAACATCCAAATGTCCATCTTCTTGACCATTTTTCTTCCCCTCCATCCATCCAGTTATTATCTATCCATGCCCAAACATTTATTGGGCTCCTATGATGAGCTAGAGCTTATGTTACTTGTCAAGGGGAAGGATGAAAAGACATGGTCTTATCTTTAGGATGCTTCAGTCTACGGTGTGAAAAAGATACACAAACAGATCATTGCAATGCAGTTTGCTAAGCACAATAATGCAGGCTTTTGCAAAATGTCAAGGGAAGGCATATTGGCTGTGAAGATTAAATGAGATTACATGTGCAAAAAACACTTTGTCAGCTATTCAAATATTAGTCATTATTATAATCTTCATAACAACTCTGGGAGAAAGGCTTGGATTTTTATCCATTAAAATTTTTTTTATTATAAAAGCTACCTAAGGGCTTTGCTACAAGTTATAAAATAGGAAAATAGAAACTCATCCATGATTCAGGTGCTTTAATACTGACATTGTTATATATTTTGTTAAGTTTTGTTATTGCCTTTATTCCTGAAATTTTAATTTTTTTCACATAGTAATCATGCTGCATATATCATGATCCTGGGTTTCCACTTCTTGAGTTAAATTGTCTGTATTTTATTATGTGTAAACCTGTTCCTTGAGTCGTGCTTCCTGTGGAAGGAGTCAGGGAGGTCACCATAGCAAGAGATGACATATCTCTGGCTCAAGCCTAGCCCAAACCCCCGCTCTTGATTCCTCATGAGTTACTAGGACTTTTTTGATTCCCTTTCTAATGATGCTGTGTAGATTCCCTGTTTTTGTCATGGTCCTCTCTGCCGCCCCAGGCATGCAGCTGTGCCTAATACTCATGCCACTTTCCTCTTTATTTTTTTGGATGACTCTGAAAAGCCTCTGTATGTCTGCTGATGAGGAACTACCCCTCGGTCCTGAGCTCTGTCACTGCAGTGAAGGAGAAAGTGTACCTCTGAATCCACCTGAGTCAAATTGATGGACCACTTCTTGCCCACTGTAGGTGTCTGAGTTTGGGGGATATCCTTACGTGTCTCAACTTCCTCTCCTTTTATTTTCTAAGTCAATGCTATCAGAATTTCATTCATACCACTCACCAATATAGCTCTTGCTAAGGTCACCGGTGCCTTTCATGTTTTCGAGTCCAATGGCTAGCACTCAGCGATTCCCAGCAGCACCTGACACAGGCGCTCACCCTTTCTCTCAGATGCTTTTCTTCCAGGATGCTACACTTTTGGTGGCTTCTTTGAAGTTCCCCTTGCTGGTTCCTCCTCATTTCATTGACTTCTAAAGATTGGACTTCCCTAAGACTCATGACATTTTCGCTACCTGCACTTACTACTTAGATGGTCTCCCTAGTCTCTGTGGCTTTTTAAACCACTAACAGATTGATGACTCCCAAATTTATCAATACAACTTGTATTTCATCCCTGTACCCCAGATTAGTATATTCAACAGACTATTGGTCATTTCCACGTGGATGGCTGATAGGCATTGATCCTTCTCTAACTTGCTCTTCCCATGGTCTTCTCTACGTTAGTAAGTGATGTGTCTATTCTTCCAGTTACTTTGGCTAAAAACCTTGGAGTCATCTTGACCATCTTCTATATCTGCATCCACTCCATCTACAAGTTCTGTAATCTGTCTTTCAAAATATACCCTGAATATGACCACTTTTCACTGGCCATGTTTTACTATCTGAACTGCCACTATTCCAGCCCAAGCCCCCAGTGTGTCACACTGGACCACTGCAATGGCCTCTTACCTTGCTTCAGCCTTTGTTCCCATGCAGTCTGTTCTCAACATGACAGCCACAGTGACTTTTTTTTAAACAACCCAAAAGCCAGGTCACATCATACCACTCCTGCTCCAGACCTTCCTTTGGCTCCCACCTCCCTCCTAGCACATGGCAAGATCTTGCTGTGGCAGCAAGGAATTTATGCAATCCAGATCACTCTTTATCTTCTGTTATTGTCCCTCTAGCTCATTCTGTTTCAGTGCCACCAGTATCCTTGTTGTTCCTTAAATACACGAGCACACTCCTGTCTTGGGGCATTTGTTGCTTCCTTCTTTTTGGAATGTTCTTTCCCAGTGAGTATATCTCACTCACTTCTTCCTTCAGGTGTCTATTTGAATGGTACCTAGTCAAAGTGGTAGTCTCTGATTACCCTGTACACCACAGCAACTCTGTCTCATGCCTAACGTGCTCTATCTGTTCTGTTTGTCTTTCTTTTATTGCAGAATCACAAGCTGACCCCCCTCCCCAACTGTGTGTGTGTGTGTGTGTGTTTGTGTGTGTGTGTGTGTATGCATAAACCAGGGTCTGGGTTATTTGATATTGTCTGCATACATATGCAAATATACATATATATGTTTGTTTATTGCCCAGCCCTCCTCCTAGAGTCTAAATCCCACACCATGAGATCAAAGGCTTTGTCTCTTCCTGCATGGCACTTCCAGTGATATCTAGCACATTAGTACCTATTCCATAAATATATCCTTTCCTTGTTTGCCAACTCTTTCTTATGATCTCCTCCTCCTATGACTAACAGCATATTCTTTATAACACTAAAATATTTTCTTTCCTCTAGTGAGGAACAACAACATAAAAGCCAACTTACTCTCCGAGCCTCAGTTTCCTTATTCATATGATAGATCCAATAATAACATACCATATAGAGCTGTAAGAAAGAAATACAGTATTGTACCTAAGGTCCTTAGTACTGTGACTGATTCACAGAATCGTTTTTAATAATTTTGAGCACCATGGAGGGAGACACACCAGGATTTAGATGGTTATAACATGCAAAACATTTAGAACACTGCCTAGCACATAGTAAATGCAATATAGGGATGAGGTCTAATAATAATAATAATATTAATAATAATAATAGCTATTATTATTATTATTCAATTCACTATTAGGCTATGCAATGTAGAGAAAATGACTTGGCTCAATCCCTTAGTCTCGATTCCTCATCTCTACAATGAGGATAAAGCAGCTACTGTGGCAATTAGTAAGATACTTGAATGTTGAAGATACTGCTGTGTCCTTATCTTGGGAAAATGAGAATATGTCATTTGAAAAACCATTATAGACAGTGCCGTGCTGAACACCTTCATGTGTTGGTTTTCACCTGTTTCAGATTACTTCTTTACCTTGGAATACGAGAGTCAGTGTGATTAAATCAAAATGCATACATATCTTCATGGCTCTTGTTTTGTATCCAGATGATTATCCTCATTTTGCAGGGAGGAACTCTGAGCCTTAAGGTTACTTGTTAGGAAGTGTTAAAATCAAGAGCAGAGCCTGGAGTGTTCTCTATTTTGTTACCTCTCATTCTTGTTTCTTTCTTTCCTGACTAGGTAATTAGACGATTCACAAGACCATCTACCACATAGTGAAGTCCCTTCCTCCAATGTATCAGCTTAAAAACAACAAGTACTTATTGCTTCATGGTTCCTGTGGGCCAGGAATCTGGGCGTGGCTGTGCAGAATGGATCTGGCTCAGCGTCTCTGCAAAGGCTGAGGTTTGATTGGGGGCTAGAGACTCCACTTCTGGGTTTACTAGTGTGGTGTTGGGGGAGCTTCAGCTCCCCACCCTGGTGTCTCTCCATAGGCCACCTCATGTCCTTACAACATGGCAGCTGGCTCCCCCAGAGCAAGTGACCTGGGGAAGTGAAGGGGGGACTAAGACAGAAGACACAGCCTTTTGATCTCAGAAGTTACCTACCGTCATTTCTGTTCTCTGCCATTGGTCACATGGCCAGCCCTGGTAAGCGTGTGCATGTGAGTATGAATCTCAGGAGGTGGGGCTCACAGGGTGCTATCTTGGAGGCTCACTCCCACCGGGGTGGACCATGGACTCATAGCTGTGTGTTCTTTATGTCTCCCTCTCTCCCCCTATTCCTTAGTCACATCCTGCCTTGCTTTGTAATCACTTTCTGACATGGTCAGATATTTATTAAATATTCACTAGGTGTCAAGCACTGTTCTAGTTGCCTTCGCAGATACATTTAGCCTTCACAATATTCAGTCATGTGAGGTGCATGTTGTCACCCCATCTTCCAGAGAGGAAAACTGAGGTCCAGAGAGCCATAGCAACTTGCCCAAAGAAGGTCACGTGGTGAGTTGGAATCAGAGTTGTTTCAAACTCAGAGCTGTCTGCAGAATTGTGCCCTGTCGCCTGCAGGTGGAGACCTTCTTGACAGATTCTCAGTCCCTCTTACGACCATTTTAGCTCTTGGAAGGACCAAAAGTTGCCACCAGGGAACGATTGCCAAGGCGGTCCTCCCTTGGCTGACACTACTACCAGCCTCTTTTTGCCTTGTCAGGGAGGTTGTAGTGAGGAGAAACACAGAGCTCCAGACCTGCTCATAGCTGGAGTCAACCTCTTAGCAAGAGGTCCAACATCAATACCAAAGTATGATTGGGAGAACAATTCCAGCCTTTGGTGTGTGCTTTATTGATTTCTGAAATCTCTTAATGCCTATATTTTCAGGGTGGTTTTATTACCTGTGATTACGTGTGTTAAAGGTTATCTGAAGCAGCTGCTCAGTCGTCTTAGTCATTTCAAAATCAGGCAGGGTTCCCAAGGCTTCTCTGCCTGTCAATTTTGATAGGATTTTCTTATTCTCTTCTACCAGCTCCCTAAGACTTTTTTCTTAAATTCCAATAGCTTTCTGAAGGAGCTGCAAAATGAAGAGGCATGGACAGGATCTTCTCTCTTTCTGTTTTTTTTTTTTTTTTTTTTTTTTTAATCCCAGATGTCTAATTGGTCATTCCAAACTCCTTACAAGTTGAAAAAAAATACATCATGGTCTTTTCTCTGTTTGTATCAGTTATCTATGGCTGTGTAACAAATTACACTCAAATTTAGCAACTTAAAACCAGCAAACATTTATTAATTCGGTTTCTATGGGAGATGGATCTTGTAGCAGCTTCGCTAGTTCCCCCGGCTCATGGTCTTTCATGTGCTTCAGTCAAATCATCAACATGAAATGAGTCATCTCAAGTCTCAACTGGAGGAGAATCCACTTCCAATTTTGCATATGTGGTTGTCAGTAGGATTCACTTCCTTGCTGGGAATCAGCTAGAGGTCTCTCTCTCAGTTCTTTTCCTTCTGGGCCCTTCCATAGAGCAGATTATTTCATGGCACTTTCTTTTTTTTTTTTTTTTTATCACAGTAAGTGAAAGAAGTCCGGGAAGATGGAAGGAAGGGTCTCTGTGTAGCTTCATCTCAAAAGTGGCATCCTGGCACTTTTGCTGTATTTTGTTAGAAAGAAGTCACTGAATCTAGCCCACATCCAAAGGGAGGGTGTGTGTGTGTGTGTGTGTGTGTGTGTGTGTGTGTGTGTGTGTGTGTTATGAATGATAAGTGCAGGGACCTCGGGCATTGAAGATCATTAGGCACAACTTAGAACCCTCCTCCCACAAAGTCCCAACAATGACTGATTTCCATGCTGTGGGTGACTGCATTGCCTTCTTACTGCCACAGCATCATGGCCATTCCGTCCTCTCCAGCCTTACCGCCTCTTCCCTGGCTCATTGCCATCATCCACCTGGACAACTGAAGAAGCTTCTCTGCTGCTCTTCCTGTCTTCTGTCTTCCTACTTCTGCCCGTGTCCTATTCTGGCTTGAGGCTGAGGCAGGAATGGGTGGTGAGGGTGTGGTGGTCCATGATTCTGGTTCCAGACCCATCCTTTTGCAGAGCAGTTATGGTTCAGATCAGTAACAAGCCCCAGCAGTCTGTTCTGGAATGTACAGGGGCAATAAGAGTGTGAGCTTGGAGGGGAAGTTTAGGACCCCCAGTCACTGGAACAGGGGCTTGGGATACAAGCCCAAAGCAAAAACAGATCTCTGAATGTGGTTGCTTAGTGGTAGGTGCCGGGTTCAGGATGGTGAATGTGAGACCCCAACTTCTGTTATCAGAATGCCATTCCTGTAGCTGTGCCTCAGAACCAAGATCGGGTACCAGTTGTCTCTCTGGCCCCTGCTCTACCAGGCAAGCTGCCACTAGCCACAGAGTGACCACTCAGGTCACTACAGTCCTCGTGAGCCAGTGGCAATGGTTTCACTTGCTTTCCTGATTTCTAGTTGCAGGTGCAGAAGGGATCCACCGGGAGCAGGGCTCCCCCAGGCCTCAGTCGCTCTGAGACATTTGCCTCTCTGGTGGGACACATCTTGCCGGATTCCTCTGTAACTTAATGGACTTTCCCTCTGTAACTTAAAGGACTGCCCTATGTTTAGAAAGCATGGAGTAGCTGCGAGAACACAGGGTCTGGAGCAGGCAACTCTAAGACTGGATTCCAGGTCAGGCACTGATTAGCTGTGCATCTTGGGAAGTTATTTAATATCTCTGAGCTTCGGCTTCTTGGTCTGTAAAATGGAGACAGCAAGGCTTGCCTCGTGAGATAAATACGAGCAAGCATTCACAGACACGCACAGCACAGTGCCTGTGCCATGGTAGGAATTCAAACCAGGTTGTGTGGGATGAGAGATAGAGAGGACACGCAGGAGACTGCAGGGGGCAGCTATGTGGGTGTTTTCTTCCCCCGCACAGGTGATGTGGGTCTGGTCCAGGCCTTCAGTGATGAGGAGCAGGGAGAACCACACCTGTTCTTTGCAGAAACATATAGTGTGGAGAATAACAGTGGATATTTATTTATTTATTTATTTATTTATTTATTTATTTATTTATTTTTTGGCGGTACTGGGGATTGAACTCAGGGGCATTCTACCTCCGAGCTATACCCCCAGCCCCATTTTTTATTCTTTATTTTGAAACCGAGTCTCACTAAGTTGCGGAGTGCCTCACTAGGTAGCTGAGGCTGGCCGCGAACCCGGATCCTCCGGTCTCAGTCTCCTGAATGCTGGGATTACAAGCGTGCGCCACCACGCCCGGCTAACAGTGGATATTTATTTCAAGCACTTTACTTGTATTAACTTGATCCTCACAATGTTAGGAGGTAGGAATTATTATCACCCCAATTTACACATGAAGAAACTGAAACCCAGAGGGATTGAGTCACTCAAAGTTGCTCAGCTATTAAGTGGTGTAGGAGTTTGTGTTAACTATTATATGATGCTATCTCTTAACAGCATGAACTCTTTTTGTGTCTTATGTCATAGGTTTAGATATTCAACAAATCCTGCTGTTGTTTTTATAGATCCAGAATTCAATAGCCCTACAGATGTACCTGGAAATGGTAGACCTTTCTCTCTCTCTCTCTCTCTCTCTCTCTCTCTCTCTCTCTCTCTCTCTCTCTCTCTTTCTTTCTTTCTTTCTTTCTTTCTGATACTGGAGATTGAACCTAGGGGCCTTCTATCTCTGAACTACACCCCCTGACCTTTTTAATTTTTGTTTGTTTTGAAACAGAGTCTCACTAGGTTGCTGAGAGTATTACTACATTGCTGAGGATGTCCTCAGCCTGCAGTCCTCCTGTTTCAGCCTTCCAAGTACTGGGATTACAGACATGTGCCACGTTCCCCAGCTGGGCCATATCTTATTTAGACCCAAGAGTCTGGAACTTGGAGTGAGCACAGCCAGGTGAACTATTGTCCAGGTTAGTCTGTAGTACCAGGATTTGTTCCTGAGTGAGGGAGCCGCTTTATTTTAGCACAATGCATGTTTCTGGTCAATAACTGTTGACTTGATTCACTAATGAATTTAACAAACATCTAACATCTACAAATGTGTCAAGTAATAAGGTGATATTCCTTGGTGGCGAAAGGGGTCCCTGTCCTGTCTAGGTGCTGGGGCATTTGAGTCTCTTGGAAAGATTGAATTTCAGGAAGAAAGATTGTGATTCATGAAAGGAAATTTTCTACCTCCCAGAGTTTTCCCATGACACAGTAGCTTTCCTCTAGGGGATGAGTTTCCTGTCCATAGAGGTGTGCAAGCACAAGCAGAACAGCCACTTGGTGGGGATGTTGTAGAGGAGATATAATATCAGAAACTCTTGGAAGAGATTGTTAAGGTCCTGTCCAATTCCTAGGAATTAATGCTCAAGAGAAACCTGGATGCAACAAACGTGATGTAAACACGAGACAGCACCTTCTTTAATCTTGCGCCTGCAGATCAGTGTTAGGAAAGAGAGTGGTCGCTGGGTTTTCAAAAGCTGGGATTTGAAGGCCCTGCTGACAGGATGGAGCTGGAGCTGCAGTTCACGGTTGAAGAGGCCTCCTGCAGCTACAGAAATCACTCTTTGGAATAGACAAAGGACAAGTTACAGGCATCCTGGGGTTTGCAGCCTCACTGGGGAAATCAGCATCCCAGGAATGGTTGTTACCCGCCACTTGGACAGGAAATGTCGCAGGCAAAGCCTTGTTTTTCTGCTGCAGGAATTAAAGTTCAGAGGCAGCTGCCGAGGAAATCAATACCGAGCTGCTAAACCCTTAATGAACGACAGCAAAAGGCTGATCGTGTTGCCTAAAACAGCTTTTTTCCAAGCTGCTTGTCTGGGGTGAGAGTGTTAACAAGAATTGATTGAGTTCCGGCGAGGTGTGGTTTCCAGGGCGCAGTTGCGGAGTGTGGGAAAAGCACACTGGATCTAGAAGCAGTTGCCATGGGTTCAAGTGTTGCTTGGCAGCTGAGCCATCCGGTTACCTCAGGCCAGATGTTAGTGCTAGCAACCCGATCGGATCGTCTAGTTGTTAGGCCTCTGTGCAGCGACTCCCCCTCCCTTCGGCTATCCCCCTGCCCCTGGGTCCTCTGGCAAAGGATCAATAGCTAGACAAGATACCCATTTCCAGATTTCTCAATGATTGAACAAGTGTATCAAGCCCCAGTTCAAAGCCCTCTGGGAGAAGCAGGCCTGTAGGAGTTTACCCTGGCTGTTGGGCTTAACTCAGCTTCCTGTTTTCAAGTCACTTTTGCTTAAATCTGAGTTTGTTTTTACCAAACAAATCTATAACTCTACAGAGAAAACGAACAGCTTGGCTGGAGGGAGTATACACGGTACATCACCCATCAGTGTAATGTAGCTCAGGAAATGTCTTGCCCCGACCCGTCCCATTAGCTGTTCCTCCTCCCCAGGGGGCTGAACGTGTGGGTAGCGATTTTCTTCCTCAGGGCCTGGGCAGAAACAAAGGGTCAAGAGAAAGCGATGCTTCCCACCGAGCTATTTAACTTGTCTGATTATCCATTTCCCCATCTAGCAAGTGGGCACAAAATTTCTGCCCTGTTTCCGGTGCAGGATTGCTAGGAGAGGCAAATAAAATCAGACCCGTGAACGTGCTTGGTAAGCTGAATCGCTCCCTCTGATCAAGTGGGATTGGGATGCTTTTATTTGCAATCTAAAGAAGGAAGCCCAAGTAACAAAAGATAAACAACAGGAAACTGGCTTCTTCTTCTTTTTTTTTTTTTTTTTTTTTTGTGACTACTTATGATTTTTCTGTTACTGAAGAAGCCTCTACCAAACCTCACGGTGTCCCTGTAGGCAGATCCTGACACTCCTCTTATATGAGGCAGGAAACCAAGGGATCCGCCATCCATCTGCCCAGGATTGAGGGATTTTCTGGGACACAGGACAAACTGTGCTAAACACTGGAAAGTTCTGGGCAAGTCAAGGCAAGCTGGTCACCCCAAACTCAAGTCCAGCAGGCTGAGCAACTCCCCCAAATGTCTGTGACAGGTGAGCAGAAGAGGGGGGTTGGAACGTGGGCCGGTTACCTGGGTCCTTGTGTTCTTCCCCCTTTCTGCATAAGCTCTGCCTGGGCTAACCACAGTGCCTGTGTGAGTGGACTTCAGGCCGTGCCAGGATGATGCGCTAATCAGCGTGATGGGGTTTACCAGGGAACAGAAGGCGTTGCTAGAAGGGTGTGCTCTTTGTTGTGGTGCCTGAGGTTTCAATCTTCAATTGGGTTTTTTAAAGGGTTTTCTTACAATGCCTTAAGTGGGATATAAGCATAGAGAAAGCCCCACTTTATAAGCCATATGGTACATTGGCAAGCGCCTTTATAGAGATTGCTTTGTTTTGTCCAGTGGCTCTTAAACTTTAAGAGCAGGAGCAGCTTATTAGAAAGGTACCTCTGCGGGGCCTGCCATCAGGTGCCCTGACTTGATACGTCCGAGGAAGGGCTCACCAGTTGCACCTGAGTGACCCAGTTGAATCGTCCTAGCCTCAGCTCTCCCTGGAAGACTGCACTAGCTTCTCTCTGCAAAGCATCCCTCGGTGACTTCCCATCAGCTCCGGAGTCAGCTCAGACTCCTTAGCCTGGCTGACAAGGTCCTCTGGGGCAGGCTCCAGGGGTCCTTCCAGCTTCCTCTCCCACCATCCTGGGCCTCCTAGCAGCCCTGATTCAGGTGGTCTGGCTTGCTACGCCATTGCTGTTTCTACCCTCCCCTTTACCTGTATGGCTCCTCTTCTTCCTTTCCTCATCTTAGGGCATTTACTTCCTCTGCTTTTTCTTTAAGATTTGGTTCAGGAAGCTGGGTGTGATGGCACAGGCCTGTAATCCCACTACGTGGGAGGCTGAGGCAGGAGAATCACAGGTTGGAGAATAGCCTCAGCAGTGTATTGAGACCCTCAGCAGCCTAGCGAAACCCTGTATCAAAACAAACAAATAAAGAGACAAACACAAATAACACAAAATAGGGCTGGTGGTGTAGCTCCCTGGGTTCAATCCCCAGTAAGTAACACACACACACACACACACACACACACACACACACACACACACACACATGTGTGGGCTCACTTCAGGCATCCTCTCCTCCAGGAAAATGCTCTGATGGTCCCCCATGTCCTATCCACTTTGGGTGGCATCCTTTTACACCCTTGAATGACCCATCAGGGTCTTAAGGGCTGGCTAGTCTCCTATCACAAGGACCCCACAGGAGCCCGTTAAAATCCCTGGGACCAGGGCAGAGGCAGGGGTGCCAGCTCTGTGAGCCCCCAGCTGTCTATGACAGTGATTATCCATGCTCTGTGCACAATAGATGGCAGACTAAGGAGCGCAGCAATATTGCAAGCATCGGTTCCAATTGCCATGGTGAGAAGGGATTAGGGAATAGCAAAATGACAACCCGGCTTATTCTTAGGCTAAATTAGGAACAAGATTGGCATGCTGGCTGGAAACAGAGTGAGTATGAGAGAGGGTGCGTGTTAAGAGGGTAATTTGGGGGTTTGTATGTGGCGCTGCAGAACGTTCAAGTCAGGAGTTTTTAGGTGGAGAGGTTAACAGTGGCTCTTTCCAGAGAGGCCACTTGGCAGAATTAAACAATCCACTACAGTGTCGCCTCCATTTTTAAGTACAGTTACGTGCTGGGGAGTGGTGTTTTGGTCAACGATGGCCCACATATAATATGACAGTGGTCTCATAGGTTTCCAGCTGAGCTGAAAAATCCCTAGTGCCATTGTAGCTGTCATAATATCATGGCACAACACATAGCTCACATGTTTATGGTGATGCTGGTGTAGACAAACTTCTTGTGCTGGTAGTCAGATGAAAGTAAGGCATATACAATTATGTATAGTACCTGATACTGGATACTGCTAATACATGGTTTATATACTTATTTACTAGTCTATACTTTTTAATCATAATTTTAGACTGTATTTTTACTTATAAAAAAGCTAAATTGAACCAGGTGTGATGATGCACATCTGTAATCCCAGTACTTGGGAGGCTAAGACAGGAGCATCGCAGGTTCAAGGATAGCCTCAGCAAGTAGTGACATTCTCATCAACCTAGCAAGACCGTATTTCAAAAATAAAAATAAAAGCGGGCTGGGGGTATAGCTAGGAGGTAGAATGCCCCTGTGTTCAATCCCCAATACAAAAAGAAAAAAAAAAAGCTAAACTGAAGGACAGTAGGTCGTCTTACACTGGCAGCAGCCTTATGCATCTTGTGGTCTCTCTTTCTCTCTTTAAATTTTTGCTATTAGGGATTGAACCCAGGGATGTTCTACTTCCAACCTAGACCCCTAGCCCTATTTTTTATTTTTTTAAACAGGGTCTTGCTAAGTTGCTAAGGCTGGCTGCAAACCTGCAATCCTCCCATCTTAGCCTCCTGAGTACAGGCGTGTGCCACTAGACCCAGTTCACTGTGTCCCTTGATTACACCATTTTCTCTTGTGCTTGATTTAACCTCTTGCTGTTTAATTCATTTGGGTCCTAGGAGCAGATATGGCATAGTAGGCTCTCCCATCTAGGTCTGTGCAGGCACCTTCTGTGATGTTTGCATAATGATGAAATCACCTAATGCCACATTTCTCAGAGCGTGTCCCTGTCATTAAGTGATGAGTGACCATAGGATAAATTGATAAACTCCAGGCACATAATAGCACCTTACTCAATATTGTTTGAGTGAATGAATGAACGAATGAATGAAAGAATGAATGAACGAATGAATGCTCTAAAGAGTGCCATGCCTCTACTTCCCCAGCTGCTTTCCACCTGCCCCTCCTAATCTTCTGAACCAGCCTTCCTTTCTCCACCTTGTTTGCTTGCTGTCTATTCTGACTCCCCTGTCTTTGCTCAGAGCTGCTTGGCTCTGGGCCCTTCTCTGGAACAAGGACCCGTTTCCTGCCTCTGGCCTCGGATCCTGGGCTTTATCTATGTGCCACCGGGCCTCTAGACCTTGGCTTGTCTGTGTTCGGGGGCGTGGTCTGCTCCCTCATCATTATCTTGGGTCCAGTTCTGGCATTAATGCCGTGGAAACTGCCACCTTTGTTAGCTTCTTGGTCCCTGGCCATGTGAGCCCCAGCCCTGGTGGGAAGAGGACAATGACCTCTTGCGATTGCTGACCTTGATGGCAGCTCCAGGGTCATCCTCCATCTCTGTTGCCTCCCACCACTGCCTTCCAGCTGTCAGAGTGGGCCAGACTCCCTACTGCCTCCCTGGGGGACCCCCATGGGGCCTTCCTCTTTATTTGAAAGGTTGAGAATCTTAGTATTTATATTTTGACAAAAGTCTTGGGGTTGGCTTTAAAAAAGGCTGTGGAAGTGAGGTTTCTAGAGGCCTCCCAAGGAAGTAAACTGGCCACTCTGGAGCAATTACAGTCACAAAGAGTGCTCTCTGTGTGTGTTTCAACCTTCTTTTTCCTCACTGTGATCAAAATACCTGACAAGAGAAGCTTGGAGGAGGCCAGGCTTACTTGGCTTATGGCTTCAGAGTTTCAGTCCAGAGTTGGCTGGCTCTAAGATACAAACGTCACGGCAGCAGGGTGTGGCAGAGGAAGACTGAGCAAGCAGAGGAGAGAGAGAGGGACCAGGGCTGGATGTAGTTAGTCCCCAAGACCACATCCCCAGTAACCTGGCTCCTGCAGCCGTGCCCCACCCCTACAGCTACCACCCAGTAAATCCATTCAAATAAACTTTCAGTGGATTTATCCACCAATGCAATTAGAGCCCAATTCAGTGATTTCCCCTCTGAACATTTTTGCATTGCCAATACATGACCTTTTCTGGGAGATGTTCTATATCCAAACCATAGCAGTGTATGTGTGTGAGTGTGCATGTGTGTGGTGGTCATGGTGTGTAACCTGTGTTACACAGATGTGTGGAGTGTATATATGGGGCTTGTATGCTGCATAAACATATGTGTGGAGTGTACATGATATGTATATATTTGTATCATGCGTGTATGTTATTCATGCTATGTATATATGTACAGAGTGGTTATGCACAGTACGTGCACATGTATGTGTACACACATGTGGAGTGTTTTACACAATGCCTGTACACACGTATGTGTATGTGCCCGTGTACATATATGTGGTGATATGTGTGGTATGTGTGCATGTTGCACATGATGTATATATGTATGGGTGATGTATAAACATTGTTATAATATATAAACATTGTCGTATGTGTAGAATACATGGTACATATATGTATGTGTTGTGTGCTGTGTGTATGTCCTGTGTATGGGGCTGGTGCTTCCCAGAGCTGTCTGGGTTGGATAGGACCTGAAGAGCATGCAGAGCCAAGGTCTCTGGTGGAGGAGACGCAGGGCCACAAAACCCAAGAGCCTAAGACCAACCTGTGGCGAGTGGTTGGGAAAGAGCCTGAGACCAAATAGGCCTGAATGAGGCCACAGCATGACATGGGTTCTGGCGTCCATAGCTGTGCTGGCCCGGGCAGCTGGCTTGACCTCTCTGGGGAGGAAACTTGGCAGCGGACATGGCTCCTGGCTCACAGAGAACCAACGTGAGGACGGAGAGGCTGGCGAGGAGGGGGGGAGGGAGAGGGCACCATCCCCTGGGCTGGGCTGGGGCACAGAGGAAGCTGTCCCTCTGCTTTGAGTGAGGATGGTTCTCTGGAACGGTGAGCTCGTGTGTGACTTGTTCTGAATCTCCCATTTAAAACATACATGGTGTCTTTGAGTGATTATTAAAATAAAGTGAATCTGGAGCCCCTGCTGGGTCTGCTGGCTCCCCAGCCCCCTTCCCACCCATCTTCCCCTCTGCCCCCTAGAGACCCAGGTCCTAAATCTGGCTCCTCTAGTCCCTGTCAATCTGACTTCTAGCCCCCCGAATCCCAGGCTTCTGTGGGGGAGCTGTATTAGGTCGTTTGGGAGACCAGAGTCTTCTCTCCTCTCCCCACGATTCACTTCCAGAATTTTTGCTGTGTTAGCAAATTTGATGGATGGTGGCAAACGCTTGAGGATAAAATATTGTAATCAGAGAGTGTCCCCTCCCTCCCTTTCTCCTCCCTGTCCCTGGATCTGGCGCTCACCGATTTCTGTGGAGTCAGCAGATGGATGGATGGCTTTTGCTAATGCTTTGCAGGAGTGATAGAGTGTGTGGCAGGAATAACCCTGCAGGCTCCCAGGAAAAAGAGGAACAGGAATAGCTCAGGAAGCGGGAGGAACCGAGAAGGAGTGGGTGCGGAATGGAGGGAGTGGAGACTCCTGCTGTGGCCCTGCCTGCAGCCATTAGACGCTGCGTCCTTGCCAATGTGTCCAGGTTCTAGTGTCAACCTCCCCAACGGGGCAGTGGCACCCGGCTCTTTCCTGGTGTCCTCAGCTCCATTTTTGACCCCCGGATCCTTTCATGTAACCCTCAGTGATAATGATCTTGGAAGGCACAACTCCCTCGCAGTGCTCCCTCTTATACCTTCCACGGCTGGCTCCCTACTGTCCACAGTCTAGCATCACAGGCTCTCCACCACACCATCCTTCTCTTTGCACCCCACTTTGGACACCATATTTTTCTGGCTTTTGCTCAGTTGTCCTCTTTTCCTAGATTGCCTTTTCCTCCATTGTGATCTTTGAAAATCCTGTCTGGCCTTCAAGGCTCACTGCAGGAATTATCTTTGCCATGCTGACTCTGCAGACATGACCAGACACCATTTTGTCCCCTGTTGGAACACTTACTTCTTGAGGCCTTTGGTTGCTCTTATTTTCGTTCATGTCCCTCTCTGCCATCTGACTGACTGTGTAACCTGTGAGGACTGAGTCAGATTCCTTCTATCTCCACAGTGGTCTGTCCTGTTTCATATTTAACATGCACCCAATCCATGTGGTGAGTTAAAGTATGTTGAATTGTAGTAATTATAAAATATCCCACCCGATAAGACAAATTAGTGTTCCAGCCGTTTGGTGCAGGGGGCACATTTGCAAAAAATGGTTGTTTTGCTGGATAAGAGATGAGGATCTGGTTGGCAGAGGGTTTAGTGAATGCTCTCAGAAGTCCTCTGCCACTGTTGGGCGGTGTGTCAGTTTTTGCTGTACGACAGCCTGAGCTCTCAGTGGCAAACACTTGTTTTCTGACTTCTTGGTCTGCAGGTCAAGCTAATCCTGGCTTCAGGGTTGGGTTCAGGTCTCCTTCTCCTTAAACTGGCAACAACTCCCTGGGTGGCGCCTTCTCCTGAGGGATACTAGGAGTGCCAGTGGCCGAGCCACACCATCAGGTATGTTTGTGGCTTCAGTTTATGTTATATCCAGAGCCCTGCCACCCACAGATCACATGGCCAAGGCCCGCATCGGCCGACTGGGGAGATGTTCTTGTAGGAACTGTAAAAGCAAATGATAAAGGTATTGAAGATACAAGCAAGGAGGGGAAGAATTAGAGATGGTAAACCAATTTACCTCAGGTGGAAAAGCTTTCAGGGTGGGGGGTATGAAGCCCACAAAACAGGTCCCAGAGCAGAAGCCCTGAGGATAAGGAGTAGGTTTAGGAGCATCATATGCAGTTTAGAATGGAAAGATCTGTACTCATGCCCATGACCAGACTGGAACTTCCTAAAGGGTTTATGGTGAAACCCTTTAAGCACCCTGAACTTCCTTTTCCTCTGCTATGAAATGGAGACAAACATGCAGTTATTCATTGGGAGGATCAGGTGTGGTCACACAGGTAAGGATGCTTTGCTGGCTGAAACCGGGGACCTGCATCAAGAGGTCAAGTTAAAGAGGAAGCTCATTCGAGCAACAGTTTCCAGTGGTCAGCAAGCTGGGGCATGCAGGAGAGGTCATGCAGCACCATACAGGAGCCTGGGGCCTGCTCTAGCCAGCCTGCCACGGGGTCGCAAGTCTTCCAGCCTCCACAGGCGGGGGCCCGCCCTATGTTACGTGCGCTCACACACACTCCCAAGCTCTGCCTCACTAAGGTACCCATCCCTCTCCACATCCTGTCACTCATCACTACCCGACCCAATGAGGCTAGGATGTCACAGAGTAGCTGGGAGGATTCAGCACTAGAAAGCAACAGCACACTGTTGGGCACATGACACAGGTTCAAGACTGAAGCAGGAAGTCATATGTTTGCCAAGTAAACCTGGATTGACGCACATGCACACGTCTCTCTGAAGCATTTCCTCGCTCAGTAGAATTTACAGAGATGCTGTCCGTTCATTTCTGGCAGGCACCCACTAGGACATGAAAATCGCTTAGCTTAACTTGTTAAATCCACCGAAATGGTATTTGTTAAAATGAGATCTTACGTGTTGACCACATAAATATTCATAACTTCATGGCCGTGCCCAGGCACAGACCACTGTTTCTGCTTCTGTGGGGAGAAAACAGGTGCGATGACAGAACGGAGCTTGTGTTGTTTCCCTGACGCGGCTCAATTCCTCCGAGCAGGCCTCTGCCACGCAGGCTGCTTCTAACCTGCAGCATGCAGCTGCTACTGCGTCCTGGCCATCCTCTGCAGAGCTAGCACCTGGCCTACTTTTGCCACCGCTCCCCAGCACACCGAGTGCCGGCTTTATCCATCAAACTCGTGTCCTTTTTCAGGAGAAAGAAATCGATAGAAATTGATTTGAAAATGTCAAACCTTATCAACTGCCAACTGTCACTCCAAGACAGATATTTTATGGATGGTGTAGATGTTTGATCTCACCAAGGCTTTTCTCCTGGCTTTGATGGTCTATGGGTCACCAATCAACCTATGAATATTCCCAGGGGGTCTGTTAGGGAGGGTGGTGGAATAGCTCCCTGTCTAAGTGTGTAGGCTCAGGAGCTAGGCTGCCTGATTTGAAGTCTGGCCCCATTATTTGATTGCTGTGTGACTTGGGGGGAACTTATTTAACTTCTCTGAGTCTCAGAAGTCTCATCTTATGAGACTTTAGGATAAAGGCTAATAGGATCTACCTCATAGGATTGTGAAAATTAAATGATAACCCGTGTAAACCACTCATAAAGTATGGAGAATAAGTACACAGTAAATAGTAATCACATATTCTTCGTATATCACTTTGCTAGGCATGGAGGGTTAGAAACAAGTCTCATTGGGGGTAGGCAAGGTATATACAGGCAAATGGAGCTACTGATACCAGGACATTTGGAAGCTGGAGTCTGAAGTCCTGGATTTGAATCTTAGCTCTTGCTATCTTTGCAATTTCTTTGGAACTCAGTTTCACCTGTAAAAAGGGAACGAAAATCATAGTGGTTGACAAGCAAGCTAATTATGTGTTTCTAGTTAGAAAACCACTTTGAGGCTAGGCCTGCACAGCGCATAGGTTAGTCATTTTATAATACCTAGGAAAGGTCATCTGTGATGTTGAATGGTAAATGCTAAATGCCAAATGTGTAGGACAGAGAAAGGTTTGGCACCCAGAGGGACATTTTGGGCAATGATTGTCATAAAAGACATAGCAGGCAAGGTGGGATGGGGCTGAGTTTCCTAAAGGGCAGGCTCTGGAAAGTCTATAGAAGACTGCTTGCCACATGTAGTACTGGGCCTAACCTATAGCAAATGCAGGGATGAGCTTAGTACCGGCCTTTATTTATTAGAGGGGAGTTATGGCATGCTTAATTTTACATTCTGGGAAGCATATGGATTATTATAGTCAGGGTATCTCCTGATCTGGGTATTGGTTATTACCTGGCTTCTGCAAGGAGGGCAGCTCAGAGGGGGCAGGAGATGAGGCCTGAGCACAGGTGAGGGCTGGTGCAGTCGGCCAGGTGGGAAAGGGCGATGACCTGGACCTTAACAGTGCCGACGGAAACAGCAGAGAGGTGCAAGGTCTCTTTGGAGGTAGAGCTGTCAGGACTTGCTGATTTATCCATTCAGTTCATTAACTCAACTGTTCTAGGCTCTGGGGTATAGCAGTAAGCAAAATAAGCAAAAATGTGCTTATGTAGCTCAAGTTGTGGTGGAAGGTGGAAGGCAGGGTAAGAGAGGGAGTAATGAGGGTGATTCTCAGGTTTCCGGCCTGAGGGGATGGGCTGATAGTTGCTTCCTGATGTGATTTTGAGACCCTTAGTCACATGTCGCTGAGATGCATGTCTTCCCTTCGTTACTCCAGGTCCTCTTCTCCTTGGCAAGGCTCCGGATTCTCTTCTGGTTCCTTTGTGCAATCCATGTCCCATCATCTGCATCCTAGAGCCAAGAACTAATGGGACTAAGGGGAATGAATTCTCAGTGTCGGTGTTAATGTGCTCAGAGGTTACACTTCACAGAGTCCCTTCCTCCACCTGTACAGCTCCGTCTCTGACATAGATCCATGCGGCGCTGGGCTTTAAGAAGGTTTCTTTTGCCTTTTTATTCTCTGTGAGGTGCTGTTCATGATCAATTAAACTCATTGCTCTTCTGCAGGGATGGGAGGTCTTATATTCTGCCCAGAATCTGGTAGCATGTGGCAGCTTCCCGGTTGACTCTGACTTAAAAAAAGAACTGCCATATGACCCAGCTATACCACTCCTTGGCATTTATCCAAAAAACTATAGTCAGAATAGTATAGCAATACATGCATACCCGTGTTTATAGCAGCGCAATTCACAATAGCCAAGTCATGGAACTGGCTTAGGGGTCCTTCAACAGATGCATAAATAAGGAAAACTTAGTATATATACACACACATAGTGGAATTTTACTCAGCCATAAAGATTGAAGTTATGTCATTTGCTGATAAGTGAATGGAACTGAAGAACATTAGAGTAAGTGAAATAAGCCGGACTCAGAAAATCAAGGGTCATATGTTTTCTCTCACATGTAGAAGGTAGACAGAGTAAAGGAATACAAAAGGGACCTCAGAAAAATAAAAGGGAGGAGGCTAGTAAAGTAAAGGAAGTGGGTAGGAAAGGAGAGGGACTAGGAAATGAAATTGAACCAAATTATGCTACTGTGTATGTACCCATGTATCACAACGAATTCCATGTTTATGTGTAACTATAAATGTACCAATATAAAAACAGGTCACACCTGCCTCCACTGCACTTTCTACACACTTCCCTCTACATTTTACTGTGTAACCATGCCTTGCTGAGCAGGCAATGCTGGAGGAACTAAACGGAGAGGGGCAAAGCTCTGGAGGAAAGAATGCAATGGGGACAGAGATGTGGAGAAAGTTTCAGCAGAGTTTGCAGCCAGCCTGATGGTGACCGTCCATCCAAGGTGGATGCCTGAGTGGCCCTTGGGAGATGGCTGGTGCTTTCCTGAGTGTCTAGCACCAGCTGGGGAGCCATCCTCACCTCCCTGCTGTTAGACTGTGTGGATGAAGCCTCTCACTTAGAATTATAAACGATCCTGGTGAACATAATTTCAGCAATTACTGATGTTCAGTAATTATGCTAATGCTGACTCACAAAGGGCTGTTATTTGCCCAGCATGTTCTGTGCACATTATCTCTTTACCTGACTAGCAGTGTTTTCTCGCTGCAGTTATGGTCTGCTTGTCACGTTAAGTGATGTTTGCATCTTTGGGCTTGTCAAGACACTAGGATTAGAGCTGAAGTTCTGTTCCCACTCCTGCTAGAATCTTTGCTTGTGGGCTTCTTGATGAGAAAGGAAGGAAAGGGGGAAAAAGGGGAAAAGAAAGCGGAAACCCTGTGGACTGATGGGGAAGTGAGTTGTGTAGTGATGATGAGAGCTAGGATTTGTACCTCTATCTTCCTTCCTTCCTTCCTTCCTTCCTTCCTTCCTTCCTTCCTTCCTTCCTTCCTTCCTTCCTTCCTTCCCTCCCTCCCTCCCTCCCTCCCTCCTTCCTTCCTTCCTTCCCTCCTTCCTTCCTTCCTTCCTTCTTTCCTCTCTTCCTTTCTTCCCCTTCTCTCCCTCTCTTTCTTCCTTCCTTCCATGGTACTGGGGATTGAACCCAGAGAAATTCTACCTCCAAGCTATATCCCCAGCCCTTTTTATTTTTTGTTTTGAAACAGGGTCTTACTACGTTGTTGGGAGTCTCACTCCATCACTGAATTTGAAGCTGCCTTCAAATCTGTGATCCTCCTGTCTCAGCCTCCTGAGTACTGGGATCACAGGCATACACCACCATGCTCAGCTGTACACTTAAATATGACCTCTGATGATTAGGAAGCCTGAGCCCCATCTGGTCTCCTCCATCTATAACACAACAATAGCACTTTGCTTGGTTTGAAATGGCCAAGTACATTCTGAATCTCTGTGTCAAGCTGTAAGAATGCTTAGAGATCATCCCAGACAGCAACTTTCAACTTGTGGGCGCTAGACCCATAGCACCCAGAACCACCTTGGAACTTGTTAGATATGCAAATTCTTAGGCCCCATGCTAGACCTATTGAGCCAGAAACTCTATGAGCCATCTACAGCCATCTGTGTTTCAACAAGCCCTCCAGGTAATTTCGATGCATGCCTGAGTTTAAGAATTACTTGCTAGGGCCTGGATACTCATCGTGTGGACCACAGACCAGCAGCATCAGCATCCTTTGAGAGCTTGTTTCCAAGGCAACTTTTCAGGCCACACTCAGACTTACTGAATCAGAGTCTGCGTCTTAGCAAGATCCCCTGGTGATTTACATGCATGCTAAAGTTTGAGCATCACTAATTCTAGTCCAAATGCTTCCATTTATTGTTGATAAGAGGCAAAATGACTTGGTGAGTGTCCCATTAATGAGTGGCAGAAACAGGCTGCTACTGCTCCTGCTAATTTAATAGCTAACATTTGCTGTATGTCTACTGAAGTCACTGCCCTATGACTACTAGAGTTTAAAGACAGCCCACTACATGCCTGGTCTTTTCTGTTTAATTCTCACCATATCCCTTTGAGGTAGGTACAGAAGAATACTTTTGTGTGTACATGCGGTGCCAGGGTTGAACTTAGGACTTCACACCTGCTAAGCACCAGCTCTACCACTGAGCTACATCCCTACCCCGGAAGGGTACTCTTCTGTACAATAGGTGTTTGACCAGAAAATTGAAAGTCAATTAAATCAGGAAATCATACAAGACATATACTTTTTAAACATTTAATTTTAACCTAAACACATAAATATGTATGCATTCACTAATCTTTTGATGTGCCAGTCAAGGCCTTTTCCTTGATTATGTCTTTCCTCTTTCTTAAAGTTTGCACATATTTTATGGTACTTAATTTGGGTTTCTTTAAAATTGGCAAGAATTTAAGGTGTGAAGAAATGCGAGGGCAGAATTCTTCTAGGATTTTGTTTTTCCCAAACTTTCATTTTCACCAAAGTCCTAGTTCTGTAGAATTTTTGTTTCCTTGTTTAAAGTGATTTTCAGCTGGTTGTGGTGGTGCATGCCTGTAATTCCAGTTCTTGGGAGGCTGAGATAGGAGGATCACAGGTTCGAGGACAGCCTCAGCAAGTAATGAGACTCTCATCGACCTAGTGAGACCCTGTTTCAAATTAAAAATAAAATAGGGCTGGAGGTGTAGCTTGGAAGTAGAATGCCCCTGGATTCAATCTGTAGTACCACAAAACAAAAAACAAAAAACAAAAAGTGATTTTCCAGCTGGTGGTGCACACCTATAATCCCAGTACTTGGGAAGCTGAGATAGGAAGATCACAGGTTTGAGGCCAAGCCTCAGCAACTTAGTGAGACCCTCAACAACTTAGTGAGACCATGTTTCAAAATAAAAATAAATTAAAAAGGCCTGGGAGTGTAACTCTGAGGTAGAATGCCTTTGGCTTCTATCCTCAGTACCAAAAAAAAAAAGTTGTTTGCCTAAACAATGTATTCAAATGCAGTTTTTATAGACAAATTGACTTTTATATACAATATTTAATTAAATCTGTGAGTTCAGTAACAAGTACAAGCAGGCTTAGAATCAATGCAAAACAACAACAACAACAACAAAAAAAAACTGTTAAATGCAGAAGTGAGCAGGTGTGTTAGAGAGTAGCTTACTAGCCTTGAATATGTAGTGCCGGGAGCCCTGGTGAACATGTCCTAACAAAGAGAATGGAGCACAGAGGTTAAAGAGCAAACTGTTGAACTCTCAGCCTATACTATTAGTGTCTCTGTAAGGTCCAGAAAAGTTCAGAACACTTCTTAAAGTCACATAGCTGGCAAGAGTGGTCCTGGGAAGTGCGTATAGGCAGTCCAAATCCAGAGCCCCTCCTGTCCTTCCTGACTGTCTTTTTAGATAAAAAACTAGATAATCAGTCCTTTTATCCTGACAAAGTGTAAATACTCCTCTTTATGTAATTATAAATACTTCTCCAAGTATACTCTTCTTCCTGCTGTCGGCCCCTACTTCTGTACTTACTTTGGCAAGAGAACTTGGTGTTCCTGACAGAGGCGGCGATCGAAATGGATGCATTAATTGATTTAAATGTCCAAGCATCAATATTCTTGGACAAAACATTGTCAGTACAGAAAGTCTTCATGGCAGAGGACCGGATAATGAAGAACATTTGAGAAGGGGGGATCAATTGGACTGAGAATTTAGTTGAACGTCCTTAGGTGGCATGAATTTCCCCTCCCCCCACCATGTCCATTGCTAGCCCAAACATACCTCTTTTTAGGTAAAGCGTTACACATCTGCTGAGATACTATGTCCTGTGGGCATGCCCCTGGCTTTATTTTTCTGCCCCTTCTCTTTCTATGCGACTTGTCGCTAGTTACTTGACTCGTATGCTGTGCAAACTGTAAAACTGTAAAATAGGGATAAGAATAGTCCTTGTTTACCTGTTAGGTCTGCAGAAGTGTGAATGGGAAATGCTTAGTAAAATACTTGGCACTTTGCAAATGCCCAGTAAACGGCAGCTCTTGTTTCTCCAATGCTCCTTCCCTGGGGAAAAGGCGAAAAGCTTAATGAGATACGGCTAAGGGAAAACATTCTGTTCTCCCTCTTTTTGTCTTCTTTTATAATCCTAGACCAGTGGTCAGAACACAGAAAGCGCTCAATAAATATTTGTGGGAGGTCGAAGAGATAGAGCTCAGGCCAGCGTTTCTCATTGATCTGCTTCCACAGCTCATGACTGTCTATGTTATAAGGATTGTATCCCTGCGTCAAAGCCTTTTATGTGTCTGTCGTTTCACAGAATTCTCAATCTTTCCATTTATAATTGCTTATGGTGTTCAGATTGTAAAGTACAGACTTTTTTTTTTCTGAACCATGTTTTAAAGGGGATCTGTGTCTCTCTCATATTCTTAGAAAAATGCCTACAGATGATTGCTGGTAGAAATGGCAAATGACGTGTGTCATGTGCTGCTCGGTTCTGTTTCCTGGATCTGAGTGCCCTGTGATCTGAGGTTTATGTCTCTTGGCTGCCTCTGGGTCTCACTGTGGTTTTATAGCCCCTGGCTTTTTGGCAGGAACAGTAACTTCGAGATTTGTCCTCGACTGAGAAATCTCAGTCCGCTTTGCAGGAGTCTGTGCTCTGGAGAAAGCTGTGGGATTGTGATGGTGGGAAGGTTGGCGGGAGGAAGGAGATGGAAAAGCAGTAGCAGGTGCTCCTGCGAGCAGTCCTGGGGTGGAGGGAGGCAGCTGAGCAAAGCACCCCAACACCTGTGAAGCATGTTCCTGTGGCTTGGTGGAGTTTGGGGCTGGGGTTGTCTGGGAGAGGACTGGGATATTGGAACTGGATTGGGTAAATACCTCTGTAGGTCCAAGCAGCTCTTTTTACTTTAGGAGTTTGTGTCAAATGCCAAATGACTTCCAAATGTCTCTTCACCACCCACATCTATCCTTGTGCTCCCCCTTCTCTGTTCCCAGGAGGCTGATACCAATGGGTGCCATCAGCAGGTTCCTGTGCCCCCTAGTTTCAGCCAGGTGGGAAGGAGCTGTGTGTGGCAGGTGATTAGCAGTGGAGGGCAGAGAGGGAGCAGGGAGTGAGCTCAGGATTTGTGCTCCTTTGGCTGCTGAGTCCTCCTCAAGTGAAGGTCAGTTTCCTCTAAAAATGGCCCCTCTGTGTCTCTCTCTCCTTCCAGTTCTGGTATCTGATTTCTCTCCTCATCATTTTGAGCCTAGAAAGGGTAACAACCATGCAGTTGCGAATCCTGGGAATTTATCCTAAAATTAATTAATTTTGGTACTGAGGATTGAACCCAGGGTTGCTATACCTTTGAGTTACACTCCAAGCCCTGTTTTTTAAATTTTTATTTGGAAACAGGGTCTCACTAAGTTGCTGAGGCTGGCCTCGAACTTTTGATCCTCCTGTGTCAGCCTCCTAAGTACTGGAATTACAGATGTGCACCAACAGGATCAGCTTATCCTAAAATTTAGCAAAAATAATGAATTGCTTATTCAAAATGGCAAATGAAGCTTCTGCACTATCCTCAAAGTTTCCCTACAACCTGCCCCCAGAATTGCCAATGGTCCCTTTGTTAGGTCTTCCTCCAGTTGGCCCAGGATAAGGGAGTGCATCTATGCTTCCTGCTGGCATCTGACTGCTACAGTCTCAAATTACCCTGCATCTTTTGAAAGATGGCGGCACCATGCCTGGAAAGTAGGAGTCAACAAAAGACATAAAAATAGTTCAGTTAGATATGCAAGAGGTGGTTTCAGTTGCAAGCACTAGAAAAATTATTCTGTCTTATGGAAGTTGAAGAGAAATTCATTGGTGGGATATTGGGCATAGCTCATGAAAGAGTTTGGAAGGCTGAGAACCAGGTAGTAGGCTGGGCAGCAGGAACCATTGGAACATTCTGGTGGAGACATGGCCGAGGGTTACTGCTGCTGTGAATGCAGTCTCACTGTCTGAATCCCTGCATCAGGGTTCCGAATCCCCGGTGGAACATCTGTCCGACTGCTGGTAGGTCACATGCAGCGTCCCAGCTGCAGAAAGGGGAGAAGTTAAAGCTGCTCTCTTCTCTCAGCTTGTTCTACTTTAGGCTACAAACCTGCAGCAGGCAGGAGGAGCGCCATGTTGAGCTCCTTCCTTTCTTCCTCCCCTCCCCAGTAGCCATCTCTGGCTTCTCCAGGGCTGGGATTAAAGAGCAGGGCAATTTAACTTGGCTGGCACTATCATGAGCTGGTGTCGTGTCTCTTTGGGCTTGGCCGGTGTTCAAAGCCGAGCCTTGCCTTCCTTGATTGACTCTTTCTTCCTTTTGGCTGGCCATCTGGAATTCCATCTCTTATGTTGGGGTCCCGGTCCCATCCTCCAGCTCCCCATCATTCTTGGGAGAAATCCAAAATGACCCTCGTGTGGCACTCCTCCAAGGGCTGCTATTTTTTTCTCAGCCTTTGTAGAAGGCCAGGAAATCATCTAATTTTAACAATCTCATAAGTCTGGCTGCTTGTATTGGAGGCAAATCAGCTGGTTTAAAAGTGTGCAGGGCAGCTGCAGAGCCCACCCTGATAACTACCCCAAGGTTTTGCTCTTGGGCACAGCTGCATAGTGCCTGGACTTGGTTTCATGAAGGCTACCCCGAAGTCCTCCATCCAAGCTCCTGGACATGAGCCAAGGGGCCCAGAAGAAAGGAACAGTTCTTTCTGGACAGGATTTCTCCCAGAAAGTACTGTCATGATACCAAGTTCCTGTTACTTTCCTGTTCATTTCTACCTTTTCCTAGAAAAGGAAAAAAGCCTTCTAATGATATCTAACATTTCTAAATTTCTGCTGAGTCCAAACCAACTGTGTGTGATCCTGGCTAAACTGGCCATGTTTTATATGGTTTGTGAGCTTTCATTGTGTTGTAAGGGCTCATTTGCCATTTTGAATAAGCAATCTTTTCTTTGTTGTGTATTGGTCCATGAACTCAGGGCTCTTCATTAATCTCAAGTTGTTGTTTTTTTTTTATTTTCCAATAAGAAATCTGGGCAAATATAAATAAGGTGAACTTTAGCAGCTTAGTACTTTGAAATGTCAAACCAGAACCACAGAGTCTGGGACTTTGCTCTAGCCTGCCATCAAAAGAGAAGGTCCTATTTTAATATATATATATATATATATATATATATATATATATATACACACATATACATATATTTAATATTATATGTAATTTATATTATATAGTAGAATAATATATTATAAATAATTTATATTGTATATAATATAATATATTTCCCTCTCAACTGTGAAAGGACAAGACAGAGCATTTGGGAGAAGGGAATAGGTAAAGAGGATTTTTCTGGATCATTTGTATCATATCAGAGAAACAGATGCTAATTCCCATTTCTCTGTGATGCTAAATTTCAGGAGAGATTTTGAAGGAGACAGGATATGTGAAATATTGATTTTGTTGTAAAATGGAACCTGGAATCATGTGAGTGTTGGAAACTCTTGAGTCCTCTGCTTACTAGGCAAGATTTTTCTTCTTCTATCTAGTCATTGGTCACAGATTATGTGGATATAAGAAGTCAAAGAAATTCCTTGCATTTGAAACAAAAGTTGCATCTCATCTCAAATCCTTATTATTATTTTGTTTTACCATCACCACCACCACAACCACCACCACATATAATCTCTTCATAAATCTTGTGTGTGTGTGTGTGTGTGTGTGTGTGTGTGTGTGTGTGTGTGTGTGTGTGTTACTGGGGATTGAATTCAGGGGCATTCTACCTCCAAACTATACCCCCAGTACTTTTTATGTTTTGTTTGGAAACAAGGTCTCACTGGGTTTCTGAGAGTCTCACTATGCTGCTGAGGCTATTCTCAAACCTGTTATCCTCCTGTCTCAGCCTCCCAGGTACTAGGATTACAGGTACGTGCTACCATGTGTGGCTATCTTCATAAATCTTTATGCACTTTTTTTTTTGGTAATGGGAAGGGAAGGAGCCCAGAAGCATTCTACCTCTGAGCTATACCCTCAGACCTATTTTATTTTGAAATAGGGTCTTGCTAAGTTACCATGCATTGGCCTTGAACCTGTGATCCTCTTGTCTCAGCCTCCCAAATTCTGGGATTACAGGCATGTGCTACCCTGCCTGGCTTATGCACATTCTTTATTACTTTTTTTTGGTAAATTTATAGAGGTAAAATGATTAGGCAAAAGCATGTAAGTAAAAAATTATTCTTAATAAAATTTTTCAAACATATTAGAGTAGAGAGAATATGGTAGCAGATTTTTAAATTTTTTTTTTATTGGTGCATTGTAATCATACATCTTTGTTAGGTACAAGCTAGTAAAGGCATACATGCACACATTTCTCATTTAACCCTTGGTAGCAGATTTTAAAAGCTTCTAATGTGCATTACCCAGTTACCTTCTGGAAACTACTACTGACTTGTGCCTCCAGCAATATTGTCTGGGAATGCTCCTTGGATGGCATTCTATACAGCACTGGACTTCAAACTTTTGTTTGTTTTGTCAGTTTCCTGAATGAGGCATGGTGTCACATCAGTGTTTTGGTTTTCATTGATTTGACTCCTAGGGAGGTTAAACATTTTTTCATGTATTTATTGGTCATTTGTCTTGTTTCATAAATGTTTTATTCACATACTCTTAAATTTTTTTTTTTTGCTGCCTATTCCTTTTTCTTGCTAATTTATAAGAGGTCTTTAAACATTAAGGAAATTAACCCGTTGTCTGCAAGCACAGTGCAATTATTTTTCTCATTTGTCTTTTGGCTTCCAATTTTCTCCATGGTGTTTCTTGACAGAGTGAAATATTACATTTTTATATAGTTAGATCAATCAAGTTTTCACTGATGGTTTTCTTTCTTTCTTTTTGTTTGGTTGCTTGTTTAAAACTCAAGCTTACATCTATCTATCTATATCTGTATCTGTCTATCTATCTATCTATCTATCTATCTATCTATCTATCTATCTCTGTCTAAAATTTAACATTTAAGTAGCTCCAGTTTCTACATTAAAAATTCTTAATTTTTAATATATCTGGGATTAATTTTGGCATGTGGATGGTACAGGTAGCATTCTTTTTTTCCCCAATAGTTAACTCTAGCACCACTTATTATAGTCTTTTCTTATTTGTATAAAAATGCTGCCATGTTCATATACTAAATAGTTATATTGAGGCTTTGTATTGTGTTCGTTGATCCATCTAATCTTCTACAGTACTTAAGTAGTGTCATAGTCAAAATTGTATATAATGTATTACTTTTTAACCATTTCTCACATCTCCTGGATAATTCTTCCAGCCGGTATGTCCTATATTTTCTAACCATGTTAGCTTTTCTCATTTTTTCCCCTTAGTAGTTAAACTTTAAAAATTATTCTTGGAATTTTATCATTTACATGAAATTTATAATTGATTTGTCCCTCCCTCTCTTCCTCCTTTCCTTCTTTCTTCCCTCTCTTCCTCCCTTTTCTAAAGTGCTAGGGATTGAACCAGGCCTTGCACATACCACGAAAATACTCTACCACTGAACTGCACTCCCATCTCTTCTACATTTTTTTTTTCATTGGGAAGGAAGGAGACTACAGAAAGTCCTCTTTTGATTGTGGGGGCCATGGATGAGAAACCGGAATTATAGCTGAACAGAATCCTTGCTATGTGAAGGGCAGAATTAATCTAACACTAAGAAAAACAGTCAACACAATGGAGAGAGAGATCTGGTTCCAGCTGTCCTAGACTCTCAGCTCCAGGGAATGTCTCTCCTTCCTCAGCTGCATCAGATGCCCTGCTATTCTCCCAACAAGTCCCCTTGTGCCAAGCTGAATTTGAATTTATTTCTGATATGTCTAATCCTAATGGTATGGGCTCTCTTTCTTTTAAAAATATTTTTTGCATAATTAGTAGTTTTCTGACATCTCAAATATTCTTTAGGAAAATTTAAATTAAAAAAATTTGTTTAATTGAGGATCACAAATTTGTTAGTACAGAATTATACCTAATGCTTTCTTGGTAAAAAGGAATTCACCCATTAATGTGAGTAGGGAGGGTGGATACAATTAAAACATAATATATGCATATATAGAAATGTCACAGTGAAACCAACTAATTTGTACAATTAATATGAGTTAATATTTATAATAAAGATAAAATTATATACACATATTTATATTATATATGTAGTTACCAGTTCTCTTTATAGTAATTTCTAGTATAGAATAATGATACCATTAGAAATATCACATTTAAAAGATTATATTATAAAAAATTTGACTCAATATGACAAAAGAATGCTAGAAATGAAGAGTTGCAGACTCATAATCTGTTTTTTTCCTATAGGAATGTCAATAATAAAGGCTTATTTATTTTTGTTTCTGCAAGTATCTTTGTTATTGCAAGCTAAAAGGGAAAACTGACTCATCAGTACTGACAAACTCAAATGTCTCCTTTCTTGCCCTCTCAACAGAAGCCTCCTATCCTCCTTGGCCTCTTTAAACTTGACCTAACACTTTTGCTTGCAGCATAGTTTACAACAGTAAAAACAGAACCATAGGAAGTAAAGATAAGTACATATTCCTATGATAATATTCAACCACTCAAATAGGGCTGCTAATCTTTCTAGTTTCAGATTATACCTTTTTAAGTTCTAAATCCATAATGATCTCCAAATGTGTATCAGTCAGTTTTTGCTGCATAACAAACCAGTTCAAAATTTGAGCTAGGCAGTCAGATGCCATGCTAGCTGCGATGATTGGTCAAGTAGCTACACCTCAGTTGGCTTATCTGTACTCCATGTGTCTCTCATTTTCTGGAAGGCTTCCCTGGGTTTGCTCCCATGATGACAGGGTTCCAAGAGAGAACAGGAAGAAGTGGGTAAAGCTTCTTGGGACCTAGGCTTGGAACTGCAGAAGATCAACTTTGCCAAATTCTTTTGACTGGAGTCAATTCAAAGTAGATTCACTCTCTTCATGGCAGAGTGAAACAGTCATATTGCAAAGTGAGTGACTACAGTGAGGGATAAATAATTCTGGGTGCTTAAAAAACCTTCCACATAATTCAAATTGTGCTGTATACTTCAGAATACAAACGGAATCCCTGATTAGTCAACTGGTTACATCTCATTGATGGTGGAAAACCTACTTTAAAGGGTCTTTGTGTTGATTATATAACTATAATTAAGTTAGTGAGAAATGTATTTTATCTCCCAATTTTTAAGATGTATTGATCAATTTTACTCTTTTTCAGTTTTCTAAATTATTACCTTTTGTTTGCATTGAGTGTATGTGTGTTTCTGGGGATTGAACCCAGGGGCATTCTACCTCTGAGCTACACCTCTAGCCCTTCTTACTTTCTATTTTGAAACAGGGTCTTGATAAGTTTCAGAGGATCTCACTAAGTTGCTGAGGTTGGCCTTGAATGTGTGATCTTTCTGTCTTAGCCTCCCAAGTACTGGGATTACAGGCATCTGCCACCAAGACTAGCTTGCTTACATTTTTATTAATTTATATGTATTAAACATAAACTAGGCATTCAAGAGGTATATATTGAATAAATTATCACATGGTCTCTGATTTTCTGGGGTTTATATTTTATAATTAAGATTTCAGTTGTAGGTTTAGCCAAAAAAATATTAAGTATATGGCATTTCCCTTGAGTAAGGCTTTGGCTACATCCCATATGGAATTTTGAAAAATTTTATTCTTATTTCTAATTTTCATTTTTATAATTTAATTATTTATCACAAAGTAACTTAAGTATCTACCACCCAGAACTAGAAGTAGATCATGATAAGCATTTCAGAAATTGCTCTGGTGAGCCGGGCATGGGGGCACACGCTTGTAATCCCAGCATTTGGGAAGCTGAGACTAGAGGATCCAGGTTCGCAGCCAGCCTCAGCTACTTAGTGAGGCACTCCGCAACTTAGTGAGATCCTGTTTCAAAATAAAGAATAAAAAAATAGGGCTGGGGGTATAACTCAGAGGTAGAATGCCCCTGAGTTCAATCCCCAGTACTGCAAAAAAAAAAAAAAAAAAAAAAAAAAAAAAAAAAAAAAAAAAAAAAAAAAAAAAAAAAAAGGAAAGAAATTACTCTGGCACCTGCTATTCCTTTCTCCCTGATAAAGAAACCAACCACCACTGTGATTTTCATATCAACTATGTTCTCTCTTTTCTGTTTAGTTTGACCACCTACAGATGTATGTATACCTAAATAATACATTTAGCTATAAGTGGAGTAATACAGCTTATTTTTGTCTCTCTGACTTATTTGACTTCACATTATCTTTGTGAAATTTATTTATGATGTGCAGCTATAGTTCACTCATTTTAATTGCTGTTTATTTCATTGTACGACTATGCTGCAATTTATTTATTTTTATCCTATTACAGGAGTATACTACCATTTATTTGTTCATTTGATGACTAATGGGTTGTTTTGGTTAATGGGTCTCTAGCTTTGGGATTAATGAGTTGATAATGGATAAATGGTGAAATGAGGTTAAATGGTTCATTTTTAGTTTTTTATGTTTATAAAAATGCTATTACAAACATTCTTTATATATTTCTGGATGCATGTGAGCATAAATTGCTAAAGAGTGAAATTGCTGGGTAAGAGGGTTTGTATATACTTAACTTCAGCAGGTTAGTGCAAACTGCTTCAAAGCAGCTATGCTTATATGCACTTTCACCAACAGCACCATAGGGCCTCTGAAGCAGAGAACCTTGTCAACACCTTGGCATGGTTATCTTTTTATGATTGTCATATCAGCTATGTAGTGGAGCTCATTATTGTTTGAGTTTACATTTCTCTGATGACTAGTAAGATCTTTTTACTTTTTGTGGAAAAGAGGTCCATTTGGACTTTCCCTTTTGAAAATACCTATTCAATTCCCCTACCCATTCTTTCCTCTATTGGGTCGATTACCTTTTTATTATTCACTTGCAGGAGTTTTTTAAAATTTTATGGACATGAGCTCTTTGTTGAATATATATTTTGCTATAACCTTTCAGAAATTCTGTTTTCATGACCTTAATGGTAATTTTTTTTTTGGGTGGGTACAATTCTTAATTATAATGAGGTCCAACTTACCGTGTTTTTTTCTGTTTGATTTGCAAATTCTGTGTATAATAAAAAAAATACCTTTTTCTATGTTGAGACTCTCTATTTCTATTTTAACTAGTTCTTTGCTCTTAACTTCCTTATTTTCTTCCGCATACTTTTTTCCTCAGGCTCATTTTGCTATTCCCTTCCCAATTTTTTGAGATTAAATGTCTTATTTATTTTTAGCCTGTGTTTTGTTTCTAATAGATGTATGGTTTTAGTTCCAGCTCTCAAACTTTGATGTTTTATTTTCATTAGGATTCAAATAAAAGCATTTTCTCATTTCCTTAGTGATTTCTTCTTTGACCTATGAGCTATTTGAAATGTATTTATGTTTTCAAATTTCCCAACATATAAGGATTTCTTGCTATTATTTTCCCCTCATTTCAGGCTTAATTCTACTATAGTCAAAGATCTTATTTTGCATGATTTAAATCCTTTGAAATTTGTTGACTCTTGCTTTAATGCAGGATGTGGTCAATTTTTGTCATTAATGTTCTATGTGTCCTTGCACTTAAGTCTTTGTCTCCTGTTTTTCTGGGAGAACACAAACTAAGTTATGACAATTGAATCTTCACTATGAAACTTAGATCTTATCAATGTATAACAATCTATATTTCCCTGTTTAATTTTTTTGCTTTAAATTTATCTGATATGAATGTGGTGCTTATGCTTTTAAAGGTAGTATTTATCTAACACACATTTGCTTTTTTATGTTTAACATAAAAAGACACTTCATTTGTGTCTCTTGAAAAACTCTATAATTGAGTCGTGTCTTGCACTTAATTTGCCTTTTGCTTGTGGAATGTAATACATTGGCATTTACTGTTAAAACCTATTGATATTATTTCTTTAGCTTTGTTTTATCATTTTAATTTTTATGTCTTGTTGTTTTTCTTTGTTTCTTTTTTTTACTATAGAACTATACCATAAAATGTTTTTTGGGAAGATTTATTTTAATTAGGGACATGGTGTTTCGTAAGGTTTTCAGATACATTCTTTAATGATTTTCTGATTTTTATAACCAAAATTATGTTTTAAAGTCTTTTCCTTAATACACAATGTTGAACATATTTTTATTTTCTTATCTTCAACTTCTTAGATTTTATTAACATAATCTAGTGTCTTACATCAGCTTATTTTTTCCTAAGAATAATTTTTGGCATTTGCATTTTGTTATAAACAGATTTACAAGTATAATTTAGACTTATCTCCTTTTTAGCTGGTTGCAGAACTCACTGTTGTCTTTTTATACCTTTGTCTTCCCAAAGTTGAGCTACTAACTTTATATCATGTCTTGACTAGTTGGGGTTCATTTAAAAATGGATTTTAATTCTAGAAGGAAGTAGTTCAAGTGACTGGCAAATATATTAAAAAATGTTCAACATCTTAGCTATCAGGGAAATGAAAATAAAAACTACACTGAGATTCCATCTAACTCCATTAGAGTGACAATCAAGAAGAAGACAAACAATAATAAATGCTGGCAAGGATGTGGGGAAATAGGAACCCTTATATATTCTTGGTGGGACTGCAAATTAATGGAGCCGCTATGGAGATCAGTTCGGAGGTTCCTCAGAAGTCTGGGCATAAGACTTTCATGTGACTCAGCTATCCCACTCTTTGGTATCTTTCCAAAGTACTTGAAGTCAGAATGTTATAGTGATACATGAATACCCATATTTAGAACAGCACAATTTACAGTAGCTAAACTATGGAATCAGCCTAAGTATCTGCCAACAGAGAAATGGGTTATGAAACTTTGGTATATACATACAATGGAATTTTGCTCAGCCATAAAGAAGAATAAAGTTATTCCATTTGCAGGAAAATGGATGGAACTAGAGAATATTATGCTAAGTGAGATCAGCCAGTCTAAGACAGTGAAGGATCATATGTTTTCTTTCATATTTGGAAGCTAGAAAGAAACTGGGAAACAAAAGAGACTTTAAATAAATGAGGAGAAAGACCAGTAGAATAGTGGAAGGGGATTTGGGCAAAGGGAGGTGGAAAGGGAAGGGGGAGACTTGGTGAAGGAAACAATTCAAACAATCCTATGTACGTTCATGAAGCTATCGATACCAAGTTTAATAGTATGAATGAGTAGAGTGGGGAATGCATGGGGTGCTGTGTGCATGCACTTTTTTTTTAGCACACTGAACCTCAATATGCTGTATGGTTACAATGCACCAATAAAAGTATATTAAAAAAGAAAAATACTTTTTTAAAGCCAGTCTCACAAAGAAAATAATTGTATATGTATGTTTTCTCATATGTGGAAGTTAGATAAATTGGGAAACAAGGATAACCTCAGATAGACAAGCAGAGTCTCCAATGGAGCAATGGAGGGCGGGGGTTTAGGAGAAGGATGAGGGGGGATAAAGACACAAAAAAGGTGACAGTTGAAACAGTGCTATGTACTTATGTTAAACTACCAGTGCCAATCTCAAAAACATTTATGGGGAAGGGGAAGGAATGGTAGGACCTGGAGGGAAATGCTCCAGGGGTTGTATCTAGTCTGATCACTTTGAATGTCAGTATGATGTATCATTACAATGTACCAATAAAAAATTTAAAAAGTATAAGTCTTGGTTGAAAGTATTTTCCTATTACCTCTATACTAACAAAGACACATTTTCTTGGTCTAAAGTTCTTCAGTCACAGAAAGAAAGAAAGAAAGAAAGAAAGAAAGAAAGAAAGAAAGAAAGAAAGAAAGAAAGAAAGAAAGAAAGAGTAAGAGCATGTACAGGTAGGCAAGAGAGACTGAACCTGTGCTTTTCTGAGGAACTCACTCCTGTGATAACTGCCCCACTCCCATGGTAACAGCTTAATTTATTCATGACCTAAACACACCCCATTAGTCCTCACCTCCCAACACTGTTGCATTGGTGATTAAGTTTCCAACACATGCTTCTTGGAGGGCATATTAAAATAGCAGTTCCTTGTTGAGAAAGTTTTTACTTGTGCCTATGTGTTGTACTGTTGGCCCTATGCCCTCTTCAAGTAGCTGCAAGGTCTCTGGCCTGACTTCCAGGTCTTTGATCCACCTTGAGTTGACTCTTGTGCAGGGTGAGAAAGTGGGGTTTATTTCCATTTTCCTGCATATGGTTAACCAGTTTTGCCAACACCATTTGTTAAAGAGACTATCTTTTTTCCAGTGTATATTTTTGGCTCCTTTGTCAAAAATCAGTTGACTGTAAGCATATGGGTCTGTTTCTGAATCTTCTATTCTGCTCCATTGGTCTATGTGTCTGTTTTTGTGCCAATACCATGCTGTTTTTATTACTGTGGCTTTGTAGTAGAGTTTGAAGCCAGGTATTGTGATACCTCCTGCATGGTTCTTGTTGCTAAGAACTACTTTGGCTATTCTAGACTTTTTGTTGTACCAAATGAATTTAAGGACTGATTTTTCTGTCTGTGAGGAGTGACCTTGGTAATTTCATGGGTATTACATTGAATCTGTAGATTGCTTTTGGGAGGATGGCCATTTTGATATTTATTCTGCCTATCCAAGAGCATGGAAGATCTTTCCATCTTCTAAGGTCTTCATCAATTTCTTTTTTCAACATTTTATAGTTTTCCTTATAGAGGTCTTTTACTTACCTCTTTGGTTAGATTTATCCCTAAGTATACTCAAAGGAAGATCAATATATGGGATTGCATTAAACTGAAGAGCTTCTGTGCAGCAAAGGAAACTATCAAGAACCTCAACAGAGAGCCCACAAAATTTTTTGCCAGCTACTCTTCTGATAGAGGACTAATATCTAGGATATACAGAGAACTCAAGAAAATCAAAGCTAAGAAAACAAATAACCCAATCAAAAAATGGGCAAAGGATCTAAATAGACACCTCATAAAAGAAGAAATACAAATGGCCAATAAATGTATGAGGAAATGTTCTACATCATTAGCAATCAGAGAGATGCAAATCAAAACTACCTTGAGATTTCACTTAACCCCAATCAGAATGGCAATCATAAAAAACACAAACAACAATAAATGCTGGTGAGGGTGTGGAGAAGTGGCAACCCTAATACATTGTTGGTTGGATTGCAAACTTGTGCAACCACTTTGGAAAACAGTATGGAGGATCCTCAGACGAATGGGAATGAACCTACTATATGATCCAGCAATACCACTTCTGGGTATCTACCCAAAAGAATGGAAACCAAATTATCAGATCAATGCATGTATATCTATGTTTATAGCTGCATAATTCACAATTGCCAAACTATGGAAACAGCCAAGATGTCCATCGACAGATGAGTGGATTACAAAACTATGGGATATGTACACAATGGAATTTTACTCAGCCATAAAGAAGAACAAAATCATGTTATTTGCAGGGAAATAGATGGAACTGGAAAACATTATGTTAAGTGAGATTAGTCAGTCACAAAGAGTAAAAAAGCATATGTTCTCCCTAATATGCAGATGCTAGGGAGAAGATGGGGCATAAGAGGGACTCCAGATGAAAAAGGAGAAACCCTAGATAAGCAAAGAAATTGACTTAACTGAAGGTGATGGACGGGGGGGAGGGGGGAAGCACCCTAATGCACATGATGTACATTCACAAACATATCAAAGTCAATCACTAAACTGAACTTGAGAAGGAGGGAGGATGAGGGAGTGGGGTGGCAATTGTGGAAGGAGTTAAATGAGAAATGTGTGCATATATGCCTTTATCAGCTTGTACCTAACAAAGATGTATGATTACAATACACCAATTAATAAAAAAATAAAAATAAAATAGCAGTTCCATGGTATCTTTCTCCATGGTTCTGCCCTCCCATCTCTGTTCTTTGCCTTCTAGGCATTGCCCTTCAGAAAGCACACCTGCTTACACAATGTTGGATACCACTCCTGGGTGAGGAACTCCAGTGGTCCATCCCAGAACTCCAGTATCATGTAACAGCTGACTGTTGCACCCATATCATGCCTCATGATGGCCCAGAAGCTCATTACTACAGTGTTCAATAAGAAAAACACAAGCTTTGACAAACAGATCTGGGTGTTAACACTGGCCTAAGTGTAATGTTCCTTGTGTTTTATCCAGGACACTTTTGGTTCTAAGGAAACCCGCCTTCATTGGTAAAGAGGTGTTTTGATTTAGAGCAATATGGAGGATCTTATAGGCATCCAAGAATGAGGCACAAAATATAGGTAGGCTGTGGTGGTTCAAAAAAAATGTCTGCAAATTATTTGACAGTCCTCTCATCAGGAGATGGACTCTCCTGATCTGCCAGCTGGCCTTCATAAATTACTGCTAAACAGCAGAACATCACAGAAGAGATGTTTACTGGTTTCCCAGGCTAGGTCATTTGCCGGGAAATGGATGCAACTGGAAAACATTATGTTAGTGAGCCTGCTCCTGCCTGGCTCTCTGCCTGCAGACACATGCCTTAGGAACACTGAGTAGCCATCTAAGGCGTCTGGAAGGTTTCCAGACTTCTGAAGACACCTCGGAAGAGAGACCATGCGGAGAGACAAGGTAGATATTGAGACACATGCCTGAGGATCCCAAGCTGTTCCACCCTCCCCGTGTGAGCCTTCCTGGTCCAGGCCCCCATGGTGCAAGTGAGCCAGCCACCCATGGATTCTGGCTCCAGCCACTGTCTGACTGCAAGCACATTGGAGACCTTAAACAAGAACTACCTGGCTGAGCCCAGCCAACCCCAGAAATGTGGGAGTTAAAAATAACATGATTATTGTTTGTTATGGTTAGACATAAAATGTCCCCTGAAGGGCTCATGCATTAATGTTCAGAGTTAATATAATTAAGCCAGAAAGGTTGTAATTTCATCAGTGGACAAATCCATTATAATGGATTTACTAGGTGGTAACCTAGGTAGGTGGGTGTGGCTGAAGGAGGTAAGGCCCTGGGGGTGCAGATTTAGGGACTGTTCTTTTGTCTTTGAATCCCCTTGTTTGTTTGCTCTCTCTGTTTCTAGTGTCCATGATATGAGAGCAGAGCCCTTGCTCCCTTCCTCTCTCTGCTTCCCACCGCCATGCCCTGAGCTCCACACACTTGACCGTCCAGTATTGTGAGCAAATAAGTCTTTCTTCCTCTAAGTTATGTGGTCAGTTGTTTTGGATTACAACAGTGAGAATATTTATCTAAATGCTCTTCTTTCAGGCTGCTTGGTTTTGAGGTGATTTGTTACAGAGAATAGATAACTGAACATTGGTCAAGGTGATAAGATTTGGAATATAGAAAACTGAGTTTCCTGCTGGGCCTTTAAACCTAGTTCTTGGGAGACTGAGACAGGAGGTTTTCAGGTTCAAGACCAGCCTCAGAAACTTAGCCAGATTCTCAGCAACCTAGTGAGATGCTGTTTCAAAAGAAAAAAGCAAAATAGGGCTAGGGATGTAGCTTGGAGGTAGGATGTCCTTGGCTTCAATCCCCAGCACCGCCATAAAATAAAATAGAAAAATAAAGCAGAAAAATAAAGGAAAAAAAATTGTGCTTACGCCCTCTGTCTCTGGTGAGGGTACACTGCCTCTGTCTCTGCAATCTGAGATGAACTTTCTGCTGCTCCGTGCTCCTCTGCTTCCACTTCTTCAGCTTTGACCTGTGTGGCTCTGACTTTGGTTTTGAAGTCTCACAATGTACTATCTGACCTCAATTCTGATTCATTTGGTTCAGCTTCTCAATAGGAAAACTCAACCACCTCACCCTACTTTATGGAACAGATCCCCTAGGCCAGGGGCCTTGAGGTGATCGTGGTGGAGAGATGTGCTGATGGGATATCTGTGTGGTAGCAAGGATGCAGACAGGGCCAGAATGTCTTAGGCAAAGTTTAGGATGGGAAGGCAATATTGGCATGTTAAGCTCAGCTTGAATAACTTCTTGAATATCTCTAAGGCTCAGTGTTTACAACTGAAAAATTCAATGATGTGAGGGTGAATGAGCAGAGATGCTTACATTAATCTCTGAGAGTTTTGATTATCCAATGACATAATCTATGTCTGAAATATCCAGCAGAGTGCCTGGAGACAATCAATAAAGTTAGTTTCTCCCTGCCCTCTGCTCCTCTTTCCCCCTCTCTAAAAGAAAAAAAAATCAAGATTCCTTATCTTAGCATTTTTAATTGCAAGGTTTCCAACCTTATCCTTCTTCAGTATTCTGCTGAACATACTCTGGCTAAATCCTTCTTCTTCTTCTTTTTTTTTTATATTGGAGATTGAACCCAGAGACATTTTACTACTGAGCTAAGCTTTATTTTATTTTGAAACAGGCTCTCGCTAAGTTGCAGAGACTGGTTTTGAAACTGTGATCCTCCTGTCTCAGCCTCCCAAGTACTGGAATTTACAGGCCTGTGCCACTATGCTGTTGTTTTTAAGGAACAGGAAGTGGTGAAAGATTACTTATTCCTTTCCTATGAAAGTATAAGCAATTTTCATATTGTAGTTTCTAAATAAAGATTTCTGGATGGACTGGCTATTGACCAATTCATCTAGAAGTCATAGAAATCATGATGCCCAGTCATTCAGAGCCAAACTCTGACTAATCAATCATCAGTCCTTCAATGGCGGCTCATTGCTCAAAGATAGAACTCACACCCGTGCTCTGTAAGGTCCAGTATGACCTTGGATCTACCACCTCTCCATCATTTCCCTTTAATCTCTAGACAAAGCATCCCTCTCCTTGTTTATTACACCAAGCTCCTTCCTGCATTACAGCCTCCCATCCACTTTATCTTCCATTTCTGAAATGTCCTTCTACCTCTTTGCCTGGCTAACTTCTGAGTTTGATCACTGCCTTATTGACCTTCTCTCCTTCACAAGACTAAGCCAGGTTCCTCGTTCTATCTTCTTCTGGCACCTGTAATTTTCCCTCATGGTATGCATTGCAGTGGCAAGAATGTTGGCATATACAGCTCATTTATTAATATCTCCATCCTGCCAAACTGAAAGCACGTGAGCTCAGCAATTGTATCTGTGTCACTTACAAGTGCACCTCTGAAGTTTATCATGGTGCTTGGCTCAACAGAAACATCGAGCCATTGACATGAATGAATAGAAACCCGTCACTAATGCTTCTGTAGTGCTTACAATATGCCAGGGGTTTTACAATCTCATTTAAGGAGAATAAATGAATGAATGGATGGATGAATGAATGCTTGTGCATAGTATAAACTCTTCCCCTGATTTCTGATGGGGCCTACGTATTTTAAGCCATCACACACTATAGCACACCTACTAGGTGCTCAATAAATGGTAGCCCTGGCTATTTTATCAATTTATATTGCTGACTTTGACAGCATTGTCTAAAGAACCATCAGAGACCATCCTTGCCACAAAAGAAATTGCCTACCGCTGTCATGGCGATGCAGAGTGAAAGAGGGCAAGTTGGATTTAGCCTCTTCTCCGTGTTTCATTCCGTGGTGTGCTTGGGTTTTCTCTGACCCATAACACTATCTGATAGAAGATTCTCAGGGCCTGATCATTTTCAAATGTTTATTTGTCTCTCTGCGCACTAAGCTGTTCATGCCTATTTATCACCTGAACCGAAGAACAGGGCTGGCTCCCCAGCAGATAGCTGACAGATGAGGTTGTGTAATGAGAAAATTAGAACTTCACGGCTCCCATGCAAGCCGAGTGTCTGCCCCTGATAGCTCGGAGCTTGCAGCGGCTTCTGCGTAGAAGGGAGATGTGATTCCAAGAAGAAATATGATAATTGGAGGCCTGAGTGAGGTCAGATGACTTTGGCCAAATAGGAAATTGCCTTTGGTTGCTGTGATACTGTAATTCAGCAACTCCAATTATCACATAGTGATAAAATGTTTGACCGTGTTGTATAACACCTTGCCTCGTACGTGTCTGAGTCCATTAAAGGAGCTTTAATGAAATCATTGTCCTTATGATGGCTAATTACAGTTGGTATTATTCCCATGATCAGTGTAGGGCTAGCAAAATATAAGGAATCAAAGAGTGGGGCCAATCAATGTGATGTGTGAAAACTCTGCCGAGGTTTTGGGCAAGGGTGGGGTGTTTCCATGGGGCCCAGTGAAACCTGAAGCAGAAAACAGCTTCTCTGGGAGAGGAAGAAGGAAAAAGTGCTCCTAGACCCTGAAGATTATTGCTATTCAAACAACAAATGTGATTTCTAAACTTTCTGGTTGCCAAGGCAGGTAAAGAAACAAAAAGACACGGGATGTTCATTTCTTGACAAGGGGTAGCATGCACATTTCTCCCCCCAAATTGGCATTCTTTTCCCCTTGCAACTTAATTAAAACAGAAATCTATCACTTGGCTTCTAATCACTTCTTCCTTTTTAAATTTATTTTTTCTTTGTAGTACTAGGGATTGAACTCAGGCACATTCTACTTCTGAGCTACACTGTCAGCCCTATTTTTTATTCTTAATTTTGAAACAGAGTCTCATTAAGTTGCAGAGGGACTCACTAAGTTGCTGAGGCTGGCTGTGAACCTGTGATCCTCCTGATTCAGCCTCCCATGTCCTGGGATTACAAGTGTGCTTCACCACGCCTGGCTTTCTTCGTTTTTCCTTTATCCTCTGTCCTCTCTACTCTGAGCCATGTACCAACCCATCTCCTGATCTCCCTCCTCTTCTCTACTTTAATCCACAGAAACAGGGCAGAACTTGGTTGCAAATGGCCTTGGCCTCAGCAGAGCTGTTCAGCAGCTGTCTCTCTGAGCCTCAGTTCTTCCATCTGTGAAAATGGTAAGCAGTGTTGTCTCTTCATCAGAGTTGCATACACAATAGGCGCTCACTCTGTGAATGTATCCCAAGGACTTCCCTGTGCAGAGCTGTGTTGTGCAAAGGACACCGAGCAAAACACGACACAGGCAGAAGTGTGGTCTGCCTTCCACTGGGAAGCAGGAGCCAGGAGCCCCACATCACCCACGTTTTCATGCAGTCTCCCTGCCCATTTGCACCCATGTTCAATCAATGTCTTTGGTTTTGATTAGTCAGGGTGCAGCTGCCTCTTCCTTTTCAGGGAGCCAGGGAAGAGCTATATGTGGGAGGGAGGGAGTGTATTCCCCCATGGGATTTTATAAACCAAACTGGACCTTGAATAGCACTACTGTTCCCACTCCTGCATCCCAAGTATCCCTCACCACCACCTCCCTGCAGCTCCTTCTTGCCTGCAAGCCTGGCCAGCCTAGCTGGGTGTATTTGCATAAGCACCGGCGTCTAATCTCCCTGCTTCTCTGGGCATTTTCCCTTTACACCCTTCTACAGCCAGGGGTTTGGCCTCTGACCCGTTAAAGACCCCAAGTGCCTGGTGCCTGGTGTGGCTCTGTGCAGTGCCTCCTCTTGGCTCTCATTTTTTGGGAATGTGGACTCCTGACTCTGGTGCTGGAAGGTGGGCTGTTTCGTGTTCTCAGGTAGGAAGTGTCTCTGCCAGCCTTGAGCTGGCTCAAAAAGGAGCTACCATATGCTGACATAAAAGCCTTTTGGATCTGTCCATGCAAAAAGCATTCCCCACACACTCTGTTATAGTGCCTGCAGTACTGATGGCAGGCCCTTGTGTGTGTGTGTGTGGGGGGGGTGTGGGGGTGTCTGTGTGGGTGTCTGGGGAGGTGTTACATATGTGAACCAGGGTCTTTCCTCCCCACCAAATGTATTTCATTCATTCAGTGTTCACTGAACATCTGCCATGCACCCAGTGCTGTGCAGCTAAGTGTTGGGATATACAGGTGCCAGGAAGACCTGCCATATTTCCTCATGGATCTTAGACTATAGTGGAGAGTAGAGACTAAAAAAAAAAAAAAAAAGCAAGCATGCAAAATAATTTAAAAATACAAACCATGATGCTTTTATGCTATGAATAAAGGTGTTTCCACTTACAGTGTTTCATTTGCATTTCTTGAGACAATGTGGAGTTAGCTGGCAGTGCACAAATACCTGACCTGCCTGTGCTAAGCTTTCTCTCAATTGCACATTGAAGATCTGAGCTCCAGCAGGCTCAGTGTGGGCAGCCTCTGTGCAGGCTCATCTCTGAAGACAGTGCCCAAGGTGAAAATCCAGTGCAGTCAAATTGCACTTTGAAAAATCCTAGGTCCCTTCAACCACCCACAAAGTTAAAACATACATAGTTTTCTCTCTAAAAATCTATCTGGGCGTGCTGGTGTATGCTTGTAATCCCAGTACTTGGGAGGCTGAGACAGGAGGATTGCAGGTTCAAGTACAACCTCAGAAATGAAGTGAGACACTTAGCAATCTAGTGTGACTCTGTTTCAAAATATAAATACATAAATAAATAAATAGGGCCGAGAGTGTAGTTTGGAGGTAGAATATCCCTGGGTTCCATCTCCAGTTACCACACACACACACACACACACACACACACACACACACACACAGTATAGATTCATATCACAGGTAATTGATAGCCAATCATAAATAGTATATGAGTTAATATGCATATTACAATCTTATAGTACCATATTTATAAATAGTTTTTGAACTGGGAATTGAACCCAGGGGCCTTTTATTTCTGTGTCACATCCAAAGTCCTATTTTATTTTGAAAAGTCAATGAGACTAGTGTCGAACCTGTGATCCTCTTGTCTTTTTGTTTTAATGGCTAAACTCTGTGAAATTGCCAATACTTGGACATTTTTGACCTATAAAAATGGCAATTTCATGTGGTCCAACCAGACAGATCACTCTTTTTCTCCTTAGCTTTTATACAGTAGTAAATTGGTGTTACTGTGAATGGAACTCTAACCTCAAAAGATTGTTCTGGAGATATCTTTTGATAGAAATATTCTAAAATTGTAGTAATGGTTGCACAACTCTGTAAATTCACTAAAAATTAATAACTTATACAATTAGAATGAGTGTGTATGATACCTCAATGAATCACTTTAAAGAAATGAAGGACAGGACCAGTCATGTGGTCAGGTTGGGATGAGATGTTTCCCATAATGCCTTTGATGGGCTAAGACAGGACATGTCCAGCCATCTCCATATGAAAAAGGCTCAACCAGGCAAGAAGACCAGGCCGAGGCCACACGCAGGTCTACAGTAGAGCTGAGGCTGAACCACCCCCAGGCTCTCGGGCTGGCTCCTTTCTTTCCTCTCAGCCCAGGTCTCCCCCACCCAGCCACTCTGCCTCCATGGGCTCTGACACGGTTTGCTCCAAAGCACATTTGGGAGGTTAAGCAGCCTGGGATGACTGTGGAAAATGGATTTGCACAACTGCCTCCCTGGGCGGCTCACTTTGGAAATCATTTGTGACCTGTAATTGACCATGACGATACAAAAATTGGAACCTGAAAATCACAAACACGCTGGGTTATTAGATGGTGAAATTGAAGTTTCCCGTCAGCCCGTTGCTTCCTGACTTCTCATTTTTGCTTTTTGGAGCTGCAGCTCAACAAATACCTACAATCTACCCCAGGTACCCCAGGTACCCCAGCGTGGGCTACCTGGTTCCTCTGCTCAGGGGAGAATGGTGAGAGCCAGGGTCTCCAGCTGGGTGATGTGGCTTCGCTTTGAAGCAGCGTGTAGCTGAGCCATCCGGGCTCCCTGCGCTCAGCCTCAGGGGCGTAGGAGGCCTGGTTCCCTCTCTGCTCTCATCGCCCTCCCTATGACCTTGATTTCTCCTTGCTCAGGTGCTCACTGACCTCCTGGCTCTTCCTCCAAGATGCCAGCACCCACCTGCCCCCGGGCCTTTGTACCCACGGTGCCGTCTACCTTCAACACTCCTTCCCCGATGTCCTCAAGGCTGGCTCCTGCAAACTTTGCCCAAATGTCACCTTTTCAATGACGTCTACTCTGACTGCCAGATGTAACAGATGTAAAACTATGACTCTACCCACCGCCCCAGGCTACTGACCTCTCTACTGTGTTTCGTTTCCCCACCATGCTGGTCACCTTTCGCAGTGACACACACACACTCACTGTCCTCTCTCCTTGTAGTTCCAAGAGGACAGTGATATCATCCACTTGTTCCCTGACATATCCTGAGGGCCCGCAGAGAGATCAATTCCCAATAAAACTTCATGCTATCTTTTATAAAAACCAGATTCATTAAGGTATAACTCACATACCAGGCAATTCACCTATTTAAAGTGTACTATTTTTGTTTTTTTTTCCCCACTACTGCTATCATGAATCTATTTTAGAACATTTTTACCACTCCCCAAAGAAACCCTGTATCCATTAGTAGTCAATTTTCATTTCTCTCTAACCTCCTCCACCAACCCTAGGCAGCATTAATCTCTTTCCTACCTCTATAGATTTACTCTTCAGGCATTTTATATAAATGAAATCACACATTATATTTTCTAGGTTTTTCCATTTTGCAGTATATATCAGTATTCTGTTCTTTTTTATGGCCAAATAATATTTCATTGTATGACTTTTCTACATTTTATTTATTAATTCATTAGTTCATAGGTATTTGGGTTGTTTCCACTTTTTGGCTGTTATAAATAATACTTCTACAAATATTCATGTACAAACTTTTGTGTGAACATGTGTTTTCTATTTTCTAGGGTATATACCTATGAGTGAAATTTCTGGGCCACATGGTAACTCTGTGTTAAATTATTGAGGACCTGACAAACTGTTTTCCAAAATGGCTGCACCATCTTGTGATCCTACCACTGGTGTATAAGAGTCATGTTATATATGTGTGTGTGTGTGTGTGTGTGTGTGTGTGTGTGTGTGTATTAGGATTTGGATTTAGATCTCTTACCACCAACCTATCCCAGAGGTCACCTGCAGACAGTTCTGGAACAGGGTGACAACTTTGTGTCTCTTTCTATCTGGGGACATCTTCTGGTCACAGAAGCACGTTTGCACTTGGGGCAGCCAGAACTCCTGGGACCCCAGGGAAACTCAATCAACTAGCGGTGGGAGTTGGTGATAAATACCCAGCTTGACCCGTGGGTGTAATCACAACCTCTGGGGGGCCCTTACTGGAACCGAGCCCAGCTGCTCACAGCGGCCCGCACCATTTTGGCCTCTTTCCCTCCTCTGTCTGTTTCTCCTCTCCCTCTGGGCTTCCTGGAGTCATATCACACATAAACGACTGGCACCCAAATCCTGGTGGAGCTCAAGTCAAGGTGGCTCCCAGGATTTCATATCTATGGGCTACCTGTTGCCGGTCAGCAGGAGACAGCTGCTAGCCAGTGAGAATCCTGCCCTACACCTGGCAGTAAGCACAGATTCCATTTCAGTTGGAATCTCAGAGATCTGGAGTTGGGATAATCAGCTCTGACTTGTGTCTCCAAGATGCAGAAGCTGGCATTCTGGATACTTGTGAGGGGGCACAGCAGCACAGTCAGGGACCCCAAGAAAGAAAGAACTGTGAAATGTTAGGCTATGTATGTATGTATGTGTGTGCATGTATGTATGTGTATATATGTATGTATGTATTTTCCAAAGGCTTTCTTCTCTCTCTCTCTCTCTCTCTCTCTCTCTCTTTCTACCTATCTCTCTTTATGGGTGAATTATAATCATAAATCATAGTGAGGGTCAGAGTGATAAATAGATACACGCACAGAGCACTTGTGTGTTTCCCTCCGGTTCCCACCCTGTCCCCCCTCCCCCCATAGATCAATTTTACATTGATACAAGCAACTTCATGTATGAACAGAGGATTATTTGCAGATATCCCCTTTCTCCTCCCCCCACCTCTCTCCCTGGACCCCTGTTCCACTTGTGTCTCTCCTCATTTATCTGAGATCCTCTTTGTTTCCCAGTTTTTCTCTAGCTTCCACATACGAGTGAAAACATAGGGGCCCTTCACTTTCTGAGACTGGCTAATCTTACTAAGATAGTCACTTGGCTAATCTCAAGTTTCATTCATTTTCCTGCAAATGACATAATTGTGTTATTTTTTTATGGCTGCAGAAAATTCCATTTGTATATATATATATATATATATATATATATATATATATATATATATATATAATTCATAATCCATTCATCTGTTGACGGACACTTGGGTTCCATAGTTTGGCTATCCTGAATTTAAGCTGCTATAAACAGGCAAATGCATGCATCCCTATAGTAATCTGACTTCAATTCCTTTGGGAAGATCCCCAATAGTGGTAGGGCTGGGTGGTATGGTGGGCCATTAGGCTCTTTATAAAGAGCATCTCTAGCCTCAGGGATTATGTAGATGCACCAGCCAGAGCAGTTGGAGTACCTGGCTGACAGCTTGTATGCTCAGGCTCCAGTGGATCCAGTCATCCCTGGATGGAGGACTGGCTACAGAATTATTTGTGGGGCCCATTGCAAAATGAAAATACAGAGCTTTGGTTAAAACATCATCAGGACTTTCCAGAGGTGCCAGCAAAACCGGAGACCTCGTGTGGGTCTCTTCTCTGCTTGGGGCCCTTTGGGGCTGCACAGATCTCGTTTCCATGAAGCCAGTCCTGCTTGAATGCCTTATCCCTCTCAAAGCCCCATCTGTGCCCCCAGGCTGGCTTCAGAAACATCCGTGTAATCGCTGCTGTCCCAGGCTGGACACTGCTCACTGACCTCTCTGTCCCTGGGTGCTCTGCCTTCCCATGCATCCTTCACACTGAGCAGTGGTTGTAAAACACAGCTGTGATCACTTTAGCCTCTCTGCAGAAGTCTGTAATAGCACCCCAACTACTGTGACTGTGGTTTTAAAGTCTCATTGACTGGATCCCTAGGAGCTCTGGGCCTGAGACTGGGGTAAGAGAGGTTGTGTGGCCGCCTCTCATTCCCATTTCAAACACTGCAGACCTGTTGTTACCATTTTGGCAAACGTATTCAGCTCCCACCTAAGATTTCATCTGAGAACCAGTTTCTTCTCCTAAAATAAAAAATGCTTCTGGAAATGAATGGATGCAGAATTAAATCCATTTAATGTCTTCAATGTTCTATCTTAGAAGCTGGCCAACTTTAGCCCCTAGGTCCAGTCCAGCCCATGGCTAAGAATCTTTTTTTTGTGTGGTACCAGGGATTGAACTCAAGGGCAATCTACCTCTGAACTAGACTTCTAGCCCTATTTTATTTTATTTTGAAACAGCATTTCACTAAGTTGCTGAGGCTGGCCTCAAACTTATGGAGATTACAGGCATGCACCACCATGCCCAGCTGTGTGTGTGTGTGTGTGTGTGTGTGTGTGTGTGTGTGTGTGGGTGTGGGTGTGTATTTTTAAATGTTTACATTTTTAAACAGCTATATAAGTGCCTACATGATATCCTCACTTGGGCCTTTTGGCTTGCAAAGCTTAAACATTTACTACCTGGTCTTTTAAGAAAAAGTTTACTGATCCTGATCCAACTTCCTGTTTCCACGATTAACTCCCTGGACTGTACCACATTTACCCTACGGAGTCTGGCACAGAACCTTGTTCATGAGAGAAGCTCATCAAATACAAAGCTTGGGGGACTACATGCCTGGCTTGTTGCTCTGGCATCATTACTCATGTTAACAGAGCCCTTCTCACCCTCCTAAGCATCTTTGGGAAGTAAATTATATTGTCATCCTGTGTATAACTGACAAATGAATTGAGAGGAAGATCAAAAACCACCAGCACATTTTATGACAAGTTATATTATCTTTGATGCTAAGGGCATCTCCTAAAGAGATTCTAAGTTCTAGCTGTTTGAGCTAATACCCGGAAATGACAAGCATTATAAAAAAGAATGGCCTTAAAAATAATTACTATGCTTCTATTATGTATGTGATGGGCTTCTAGAACTAATGGCATCTTTGCTTGCCTAATTTTCTTAAAAGGATTTAACCAATCTATCTGATTTTTAAAAGCAGCATGAGGTATGTTAACAGAAACCCATGTTGGAACACAAATGCAGTCTCATGCTATGTATTGAATATTTTGTTTAGGGAAAGGCTATGTTTAGAGGGTGGGGGAGGAGTTGTCCTTCCATCTGATATTCTAGGAAATGAACCATTTTGTTACTTTCTGTGCTTGGAGCCCAGCATGGGTGTTTATCTGTAACGGGTCCAGCTTTTAGAAGATGCCGACTCCAAATGACCTGGATATTATCCAAATAAGTGCTTTTAAATTCCCAGTAATAACTAACCGACCATGAAGAATAACTCAATTTTGGATGAATCTAATTTTATTTATAAACAGGCGCCTACAGAAATCCTGAAGTTTAATATAATTTAAAAAGTTGAAGTGCAGAAACATACTTCTTAATAATCTACCAGCCATCTTGTTTTTAAAAATGCATTCAGGCAAGAAGAGTGGTTAGGGAGCATGCGTGTTTCCAGGTTGGGACACTGGGGAGGGTGCCAAGGGTGACCACATCCATTCCATACCCTCCAGGAACCCAGTGCAGGGATATGGGGCCTGTCAATGCCCAGGGTGATACACCAATCTTGGACCAGGTTCATAGTTTATTGTTGGGATGAATGTCTTGAGGGAAACTAGAGTAGGGGGAAAGAAAAGAGAATGTTGGAGATGATACTTTCATACAGGGAAGTCTGGGAAGGCCTCTCTGGGGAAACGAAATCTGAGCAGACAGCTGGAATAAGTGAGTTCCTAAGGTCTTACCATGCTTTTCATTCTTTCTTCTTGAGTATTTGTGTAAATATATTTGGCTTAAGGCTTCTGAGCTCCCTCAAAAGCCTCAGATCTCCAAATATTAAAAGAGATCAGTTTTCTCTCAAAATCCAAAGGGAAAAAAAATTATAAGTACTGCCTGAGAAACTTCCATATCTATTAAAATTGTTGGTTGCCTCATGCTAAGTTTACAGAAATGGACCTCTTCGGAGAGTAAGAGAGGACGGAGGACTGGAATTGTGCAGAGGGAAGGGGTACAGAGGAAAGCCGGAAGGGACTCCAGGAGCCTGCCCACTGAAATGAAGTGGCCACAATTACTGACAGTTCATGCTGGTTGCATTTTGCCTTGTTCCTGCCCCTGGGCTGTGGCCAGTCCATGCATTATCTCCATGAATCCTCTTGACAACTCTAGAGATGCAGAGAGGTGGGAGATCAACTGAGCAGAGCTCAGTTGGTTTTAGCAGGCAGAGAGATGGTGGGAGAGCCCGGGCCTGCTCTAGCTGAGTATGTAGGAGGCTACATACTGGCAATAGGCATGGGACATACTGCTCTGTAACAGCAGAAACCTCTTAGCTTGGTATTCAGCCAGCAATCAGGTCATGCATTAGTTAGGATGGAGAAAGGTATGCTGCAGTAACATGTAAACCCTCAAATCTCAGTGGCTTAGCATATCAAGGACATAATTGTCCCTCACAGAAAGTCTGGTTGAGTAGCCTCCTCCATGTGGTAACTGCGAGACACAGGCTGTTGCCATCCTGTGGCTCAACCATCACAGCATGTGAGCTCCAGCGTTGCTGCAACAAAGGGAGAATTGGAGAGGGCATATGCGTTCTCGACTACCTCTGCCCAGAAGCCACCCCAGCTCAATCACACAGCCCCAGCCTAATCCCAAGGGAACCTGGGAAATAGTTTCTTCTTGTGTCCCCAGGGAACAGAAACTACACTCATAACTTTGTCTCCACTCCAGTTTCCAACACACCTTTTCAGTTCCGTCTCACACACACTTCCTCCCTCACCCGTGATGCCTGTCTCCTCTGTGCTCACCTGGGAGGTCAGACTTGGACCTTCAGACACATGGAATTCTACACACACCTACTTCCTGCCTCTGTGCTAGTGCTACCCATGCCCTCATCCATTCATCCAACGCACATTCAGTGCACGGATGATCCAAGACCCAGGCACTGTTCAGGTCCTGAGGAAACTTCTAGTAAAGGGCAGGACAGGGATGGTTCCTCTCTTCATGAAGCTTACAGTCCTGGGCACCAAAAGTGGTCCTAGCAAGAAGGCCTGATCAGGGAGACTAAATTATAAGGCCAGGCAGGATGTGAAATTTGTTTTGAGATGTTCAAGGTGGCTCAAATGACAGAGTCTTCATGATTGCTGAAGGAGAATCATGCCTTATGTGTTAAGACACTGAGGGTAGAGGAAAAGCAACCAGTGGCTTCAATTTAATCTCAGGGTTTTTTTTTGAAAAACAAGATCCTGCTTTGATGGAACTAGCTTGTGTGTTGATTTTTTTTCTCCACTCAACAACCTATCACAAACTTCCTTCCACCTCATTCTCCTTAAGGGGTGCTCACTTCTGCATAGAATGGGTGCTTTCCTTTCTTTTCCTTTTCTTTCCTTTTTCTGGTGCTGGTGATTGAGCCCGGGGCATTCTACCAATGAGCTATTCCCCCAGTTCTATTTTCTTTAATCTTATTTGGAAACAGGGTCTTGCTAATTTGGTGCATCTCTGCAATCCCAGTACTTGGGATTACAGAAATGCAATCCCAAGTACTGGGATTGCAGAAATGCACCACCATGCCCAGTGTTCCATTTTTTCTTAAGATATTCCGTATTGATGGGCCATTTTGTTCATCTCTGATTTTTCAGTATTATAAATAAGGCTACAATGAACACCGGTGTACACATCCCCTTGGACACATGCCCAGGTGTTTCTGTTGTTAAATGTCTGGGTCAGAGGTTATGAGCCATTTTCATTTCCATAGGAATTCTCCAGTTGCTACCTGAAAAGGTTATGATAATTTATACCCCAGAGAATGGTGATTTTTTAAAATAGACTTCTTTCCCTGAAAAACGCAGCCACTGCCTTGTGGTTGGGTTTGAGGCAGGGCCACAGACCTTCGGAATACCTCTGGGGCTCTGCTCCTTCGCAGGGGTCCCATCCAACCCTCAGGCCCCCCCCCCCCAAAGCTCACATTTAAGCCCTGAAAAATGGGAGGACTTAATCCAGTCTCTATCAGATCTAAATCAGAACATTTTTCCCCTTTTGCCATTTTAAATTACCTCTCGGCTCAGCCCCAGACTGAGTAATTCAGAGTTAATGGGATATGAAAGTCATGGTCCGTGGCATGATTGTGGGTACCTAGCCAGAGGCAAGCAAGATTTATTCTCTTGGAACCCAACAGGGTTGAGAAGGGTGATAAATCAGCAGGGCTATTGCAGGCTCCCCTTCTGCTGCAAGATTCATTCCAGTTTATCAGAGTAATCATCTGAGGCCCGAGACTGGAGATAAACAGCCGAATCCAGTGTCCCACTATGTGGTAAGAGCGAGAAATGTCTTCCTGAAATTTTTTCTTTTTCCTAGATATGTTTGGATGGGGATGGGGGGCAGGTTACTGTCTAACTGCAATTCAGTAAAAAGCATGAAGCTTTGTGCGAACTTTGTACCTATGAACACTGCTGGCTGAGGCTGCTGGTCTACCTGGGAATGTGGTGTAGAAGGTCTTTGGAATCTACTTGCTGGTTCATGCCATCCCATGAACTGAATCCAGGGACACCCTTCTCTGTGGCTTGGCTATCCCTCTGTCTACGATTCTGGCTCTCACTTCCTCTCTGGTTGTTCTTCTAGGAACCGTTCCCTCAGAGAACATCTTGTTGGTTTGGGGATCATTTTCTAGATTTTCCCTTGAGCTTGTGACTGACCCGCTATGACATGGGACTCATGGAGAAACGTCACAAACAGAGCAGTATCACTGGGATCCTAAGGGGCCACTATTTGTACACACTCACAGGAAATCACTTTAAGTGATAAACTGAAAAATCAAGGGCTAGGATTCACTGAATCCTCTGCCAGGCTTGCACAAAGCTGCTTTACAAACATTACCTCATTCGATCCCCCAAACCATTCTGTGACATTGACCCTACTGTTGTACCCATTTTATAGATGAGGAATAAAATGCTGGGACAGGTTGTTAATGACTTGCTCAAGATCACAGAACTAATAAGTGACTGCAGACCTCATGATTGTCGCTTCTGTGCACATTTTACGCAAAAAAAAAAATCCATTTACACAAACACATAGGTGTATTGATATGCATATGCATGAATACTCAGATAAACACATACCTGCACCTGTGCACACAGGCACACACACACACAGTCTGGCAGAATGTTCAGCAAAGCACAAGTGACTGAGGCTTGTGATTATTAGTCTGAGCTGAAGCTTGGGTTCCTATCACCTCTTGGGAGCCTCTTCATGTTGCTTACTGGAGACACTTAAAAAAGATACTGTAGGTTGTTTGGGGAAGGCTGGAGGGTTGGGTCCTATGAGACCACTCAGAGTAAGCTAAGTTGGGGTCTGTACTATTTCCCTGAAGAGTTAGATGCCTGTTTATTTCAGACCGGGGAGCAGGGCCACCCCTTGGGCAAATTCATATTTACTGAGCTTAGGATACTGAGCTACGGTCTTGTACAATTATAGGAGTTTTCTTTGGGACCAGATTCACATGGGAAAGTCTAATATCAGACCAGGGGAGATGGCTCCTGTGATGCCAGGCTGAGAAATGTCCATCTTATAGTAGGGTTGGTTTGGCTAGCAGGACTGGAAGTCCTCCAAACCTATTGACCATGAACTCTTTCCTGTGCATTGGCCTGGGACAGATCCAGTCAACTTCCTGCTTCTGGGGCAACTTGAACAGTGCTCCTTCATTTATCTCATACAGGGAGACCTCCATTTTCCTACCTCCCAAGTTCTTGAGGAAAGCATTGCTCTAGTCCCCAAGTATTCAACATAGTCATTGCAGAAGATGCTATTGACACGTGTCCTATGAGTCAGGCCTGGAGGTCACCTGCAGACAGTTCCCATGTACATGGAAGGCTTGCAGCAATGTCTCTGCATTTAGGTGTTCTAGGGACTGTGTCCAGCCTTCAGACAGGGTGGAGAGGAGGTGCTGGGAAGTCATGCCCTCATCCGTTGAGAGCATCAGCCCCCGGCCCCCTTGCTGCTCAGTGAGCCGCCGAGGCGTGCTCCATGGTCTTTCAGAGTGTCCGCAGAGGGAACGAGCCCTCGCTCTCCATCCTGGCAACTTGCACCTTATATTGGCTTCCTCTCTTCCCTGTCTCACTTCCCCATGCCCTCCTGGGACTTTCTTGAATCAGCTCCCAAAAAACTATGTCCACTCAAGTCCTTGTCACAGGCTCTGCTTTTAAGGGAACCCAGACTAAACAGCTACCTTCAATCTCTACCCAGGGACAGTTTCTATTGGTTCCTCATTTGTCACATGACCCAACCTCATTTTCCTCTTATCTGACCTCCTTTCCATGACCTTCAGGAAGAACATGGTGCCAGAGGTAAGAGCAGAGGCACTGAAGTCAGGCAGATGTGAAGCTGAATGGTGGCCCAGGTCACTTACTGACTATGTGGCCTTGGGCAAATTACTCTTCAAACCTTATTAATCTTTTAAACAATGCAGATAGAAAATGCGTAACTTGCAGAATTGTTGAGAAGAATCCATGAAGTAGTGTATGCAAAGGGCTCAGTGGAGCGCTTGGCCATTAGTAGGTGCTCAACAATGTCAGACAGGCCCTCACCTTCCTCTGAACAGAGCTGGTTTCCTTCAGCCACTGTGAAAACAGATGAGCAGATCATGTTCCTTCTCATGATTCTTGGGCTGCTTGGACAGAGGCCAGGGCGTGGCCAAGTACAGAGTGTGGGTTTGAGTAGTCAGGAAGGGGACTGCTGGTCTGGCAGGTTCTCCGAGCGCACTGGCTGACTCTCCCTCTGACTCGTCCACGTGGGACCACTCACCATTTGCCAAAGGAGCCCTGTACTTTCCTAGCTCTGCACGTGTGTTTGCATACCTGGTTCTATCCACCTGGGATGCATTTTGGTTTCTCACCCTCGTGTGTTGACATCCCACTCAAGTGATCACTGTGTGATATAGATCAACATGCACCCCAGTGCTCACTGGGAGAACATTTTCAAAACACACATGTCAGCTGGGTGGGGTGACCCACACCTGTAATCCCAGTACTTGGGAAGCTGAGACAAGAGGATCACAGGTTTGAGGCCAGCCTCAGCAACTTAGCCAGATCCTCAGCCACTTAGTGTGACCATGTTTCAAAATAAAATAAAATAAAATAAAATAAAATAGGGGTAGGAGTGTAGCTAAGAGGTAGAATGTCCCTGGGTTCAACTCCCACTACCAAACACAAAACCAAACCAAACCAAAAAGCACACGTCTGGAACTCATCCTTAGAGACCGAGTCCATAGATCCGGGGTGGAGTACAGGCATATATATTTGGGAAAAGCTCCTTATCTATGCTGACATATCTCCCTGGGGGAGAACTACTGGCATCATTCGACAAGCTCACGTGACGTAGTCAAAAGGTTCAACTACCTGCGTGTCACCGGGCAGTCTACTCAGCTGCATTGAGCCTCAGTTTCCTCATCTGTGGAATGGGGATAATAATGCTACCTATCCCACATGGTCGTTTTGAGGCTGAGATGAGATAGCAGAGCGCTGCTTAGGGACAACTGTATCTTCCTAAGTCATCACTGATCTAGCCAGAGATAATATCGCCTTACTCCTATCTGTCTCCATGATGGAATCTAGTACAGTGCTCCTTCTACAGAGCCGTCCACTTGTACAAGTGGCTCCTCACTCACACCCTTACCTTTACACCTGCCTGCTGAGGGCTGGGGACAGACAGGGCGCTGTGTTATCTGCCACGTGCTCCCACGGCACCTGACACAGTGTCTCGCATAGAGTCTGTGCTCAATAAATTTTTGTTGAATTGCATCTAAAACCATAAGGAGCTAATGTACGTGGTTAAGTTAGGTACCTGCGATAATGTGTTTTGAACAGGCTTTTGATTAGTCTTAGTGTCCAGGAAACACTTTCTTACTGACAGTGCATTTGAAAATTGCCAGGAGGGCAATAAATATGTGCATAAAATCCTGCTTTTCTCAGACCTGGACAGAAATCTTTTTGCTTCCTGGGGCTTCTGGTAGCCAGGCATCCGAGGACCGAGGGTGAGGGGGGCATAGGGCTGTCCTTGGGCTGTGTCCTCACCCTAGACCTCATGGGCACCCTCCTGGCTCCACCTATGAGCCTAAGAGCAAGAACATGGTCTGCAGAGAGCCTGGGCATTTCCGTGCCTGCCTCTGGATTTGAGGCTCATGAGCTGCCCGCCGGTGTCTGGTGACTTGAGCTGGGTCTCCATGGAGAGCCCTTCCCCGGCTCAGAGGCTCAGAGCTGCAGCCTCCCCACAGCCTGCGCTCCTGTGGCGGCTCCATGAACTGCTGACCTCCTGGCAAGGCTCAGCCTCCGGGGGGAGCAGGGCTGCCAGCAGAGCTGGAGGCCAGGCTACACCTTCCCTCCTAAAACACGGGGGCCCACGAGCAGCCCTCAGCCAGGGAGCCTAGAGGCCAAGGCAGCCCGCCTGGATCTTTCTAGGGGAGGCGGGCTGTTGTAGGGCTGAGGGTGTGTCCTGGCTGAGGAGGGGGCTGAGCTGTATGAAGTAACATTCTAACTTCCACTGGTCTTTCATTTTCTTTTTCCTCTCTTTTCTTTAATAAAGGTATAATGTCTGTTCACTGGAAGGGGTTAAGAGGGAAGGTAGAAAATTAACAAAAAAAAAAAAAAAAAGAAAAGAGAGAGAGAAATGTAATTTTCTGTAATTTCACAACCCAGCTGTTGGCATTTTGATGTAGGTGTGTGTGTGTGTGTGTGTATACAACTACATTTTTTTTTTCTGCCAGAATATGCAGGCCTTTTTTTTCAATATCCTTTCTCCCTACTGGCCAGTAAGCCTCATGAGGAGGACCCTTTATAAATAGTTGTTGAGTAATTCTGTTTTTAAAAAAGTCATTTGACAGGACATTATGAGGGTATTGTTAACATTTCCATGTTAAGAAATGTATATCTACATTATCATTTCTTATTTTTAATTTTTTTGTAGGGAAGGGGGCAAAGTCATAAAGAATGCAATAGAACATTGTCATTTTAAATGACACTGTATTATTCTATTGTGTGTATGTATCATGATGGATTTAACTGATCTCTAATTGCTAGATAAAATATTACTTCCAGATGTGTTCTTAGAAACAGTGTAGCAATTGACACATTGACGTATAAACATGTAACTGCTTTGCAGGACCAAAAATGTTCCAATTTACACTTCTACCATCAATGCTTAGTGTGTGTGTGTGTGTGTGTGTGTGTGTGTGTGTGTGTGTGTGTTTAAATACCCCCTCAACATTAAATATCATTACTCTTTTTCTTGCTGATTTAATAGTCACAGTTCAAATTGCTTTTCTCTGATAACTAGGAATATTTTTTTCATTCATCTTATCATTCTACAGATACTAATTGAAAGTCTACTCCATGTTCTTAGCAAAGTGAGCATGTTCTAGGGCCACTAACAAAGGAACTTTATTAACACATTTAAAATATGAGAGGACAAACCTCTTCTCATCTTTTTCCTTTAAAACACACTCATGGTTGTTGTATATTTAGTCTCCTAGATAAACATTATTTTGTCAAATATACTTTAAAAAGTTACTTATTTTGATTTGCAATGTATGAAATTTATAGAATTTGGAAAGAGAAAAATCTTTACTATTTTCAGTCCTCCCACCCTAAAGCATGGCATAGCTTTCCTTTCAGGTATTTAAAGTATCTCTCTTAAAAATCTCTCAAATCTGACCTCCCACAGATAAACAATATTAACATTTGGTCAATCATAAGATCTTTGGAGGCATATATATTGATATAAATGCACAATTTTACCTCGATGAGATGCACATGCTGTTTTTTTCCCCTAAACTTAAAAATGATGCAACAATATATAGTAAGTATCTTTCCATTCTAATAAAACAATTCTACATCATTATTTTATAAGTAAACTAAAATGGATTAACCACCTAAATATAAGCTCTAATCCCATAAAACTCTTAGAAAAACATAAAGGTAAATATTTTGTCATCTTTTACTTATAGTGTTTTGAATAGTCATCCATGTTACAGAATATATCTATACTTCTTTTTTTTTTTTTTATGGCTGAGTGGCATTTCTTTGTATGGAATGACCTTGGATTTGAAAACGGGTATGATACCCGAAACACAAGCAACAAAATAAAAAGTTAGGCTTCTTCTTCTTCTTCTTTTTTTTTTTCGGTACTGGGGATGGAACTCAGGGGCATTCTACCTCTGAGCTATACCCCCAGCCCTATTTTTTATTCTTTATTTTGAAACAGGGTCTCACTAAGTTGCGGAGGGCCTCACTAGGTAGCTGAGGCTGGCGAACCCGGATCCTCTGGTCTCAGACTCCCAAATGCTGGGATTATAAGCATGCGCCACCATGCCCGGCTAAAAGTTAGGTTTATTTCTAATGTTCTTATAAACATTAGATATATTTGTGCATTAAAGAATATTATCAGCCAGGCATGGTGGCACATGCCTGTAAGCCCTGTACTTGGGTGACTGAGATAGGAGGATCTCAGGTTTGAGGACAGCCTCAGCAAGTAGTGAGACTCTCATAAATCTAGCAAGACCCTGTTTCAAAATAAAAAATGAAATAAGATAGGGCTGGGGATACAGCTCAGAGGTAGAATATCCCTGGTTTCAATCTTCAGTACAAAAAAAAATTATCACGAAAGTGAAAAGATAATTTCCAAAATGAGAAAATTACTTGAATCGTATCTATGATAAAGGTCTAGAATGCAGAATATATAAAGAACTCTTAAAACTCAACAACAAAACAACCCCTATTTAAAAAAATCAGTTAAAGCACTGAATAGATAACTCTCCAAAGAAGATATAAAAGTGTCTCAATAAGCATATGAAAAGATTCTAGACATCATAAATCATTAGGGAAATGCAAATCAAAATTATTGTGAGGTATCACTTCATATCTGTTGAGATTATTATAATTTTAAAAAAGGGCAAAAATGAAAAATAACATGTGTTAGGAGGATGTGGACAAATCGGAACCTTTACACGTTGATGAAGAGAATGTGAAATGGCTTAGCCACTGTGGAAAACAGTTTGGAAGTTCCTTAAATAGTTAAACAAAGAATTACCATATGATCCTATGATATCATTACCAGGTGTACAGCCCAAAGAATTGAAAACAGATGCTAAACAAAAATTTTTTCATGCATGCTCATAACAAGAGTATTCATAATAATCAAAAGGTGGGAGCAGCCTAAATGTTCATCCACAGATGACTAGATTGTGGTATGTCCATACAATGGACTCTTATTCAGCCATCAAAAAGGAATGAAGTACTGGTACATGCTACAAATGTGGATGAGCCTCCAAAATATTTTGCTAAATAAAAGAAGCCAGACAATGGTTACATATTGTATAATTTCATTTATATTAAATATTCAGGACAGACAAATCTATAGAGACAGAAAGCAGATTGGTGATTCCTAGGGACAGGAAGCCAGGAGGGGATGTGCAAAGGGTATGGGATTTTATTTTGGGGTGATGAAAATGTTTTGAAGCTAGATTGTAAAACATTGTTAACACTAAATACCTCTGAATTGCTTGCTTTAAATGACTAATATTATGTTATATGCATTTCACCTTAATACATTATTTGAATAAACTGAGCATGATGGCATATGTCTGTATTCCAGTACTTGGGAGACTGAGACAGGAGGATTGTAGGTTTCAGGCCAGCCTCGGCAGTGAGGTGGGGTAGCTCAGAGGTAGACTGTCCCTGGGCTCAATCTCCAATACCACACATACAAAAATATTTGAATAAACGGAAATTCCAGTTTGTATGATACCACCGATCAGAAGAGGGAACCTTATAGCTGGGGAATGTTTTAACCTTGTGTTCTCCTCTTGCAGAGGAATGGTAGAACCAACAAAGAACCAGAAAAGCAGGCAGCACAGCTGGGGCGACCTGGCACTGGAAAACCAACTCCCACACTGCTGCGTAGACTCTCACTTGCCAATTTCTGCTAGAAAGTCACACAATTTTGTTGGGAGGGGGGGAAGACTCATGTGTCCTGTGACTTTGCTTATGCCTTATGCCTGGTGAATCTTTTAAATTATCGTTAATCTAAGACATGAGTAAATGCAATGTTAGAACAGAGAGCAACAGTCGGTGAAGGAGGACTCAACGGTAGCAGCGTTCTAAGGCAGAGGAGCAAGTGTGTGCCAAGGCCCCGAGACAGGGTGTGTTTGCTGTGTTCTAGGCACTGAAGGAGGCCAAGGTGGCTGAGCGGCATCAAAGAGAGGGAAGAAGCCGGTGAAGGGTGAAGACTGGTTTTACTTGAGTGACAAGGGAAGCCAGCTGAGACTTTGAGCCAAGGGGTCACCTGACAGGAGCGTACGATGCAGCTGACTGTAAAAGTAACCAAAGACAAGTGTGACAAGAGCCAAGAGGGGAGGGCGGGATGCTTTGGGAGTGTGGGACAGTGATCCTGACTCAGTCTAGGAGGGCAGGGGGTTCTGGTAGCATTTGGGCCTCAGGGGAAACGGGGATCCATCACGGGGACTTGAGCAGGGGCATTAGGAGTTTGATCATGCCGACAAGTAGACAGGATTCTGATTCTGCTGCTGCTTGGGGGTTTCCTTGGGTGGGCAGCCCAAGACACTCATGTGGCTGTGGCCAGGGGACTGTGGGGGCCCGGAGAGGGCTCACTGGGCCTGTGCAGCCTGGTGGGAGGGGCAGGGGTGGGAAGCCGGCTGGCAAGCCTCAGGATGCTGTGGGACCATGAGTCGTGACATGTGTCAGGCCCTCGGGGCCCCTTGTGGCTCTAATTGAAATCCTCTCTGTCACTGATATGTCAGGAGAGAGAGAGCTCTGTCCCTAATGAAGCCTCCGATGGAAGCTTGACAGTTCCAAGTAGGGGACAGTTTGGCAGTTTAATGGCTCTCTGACAGAGCTGGCCCTACCCCTCGGTATAGGTGTCTTCCGGCCTGGCACAAGTAATTCCATGGCCCTAAGCCTTACAGTTTGCAATATACATGTTTGGGCACTGTGCCCTGAGCACTCTGAACCAGCCACGGTCAGTGGGATGCAAAAGGCACACTCCAAGTAGGTTAATTCAAGGAAGAGTTAATAAGGGCTATTTACAAAGGCCTGGGCGAAGTGCAAGAAAACCATGAGTCTAAACAGCACCCCTAACTAAAACAGTGCTCCGCTGTACCAGGCATGGGAGCCTGGCCGCCGGGGGAGAGGAGCTGGGCCCTCAGTTGCCGGCACAGTCGGATCCAGCAACTTCGCAGAGAGGGAGCTGGGAGAATGAGGGCCCGGAGCGCAGTTTCCTCCTTCTCCCATCCCCATCAGGATGCCCCTCTGGTCAAACCCAACAAGAAGCAGAGAGGTCAAGAGGGCCCTCGGATGAGATCCATCCAGGCAGAGAAGGACCAGAAATACACATGGCAGAACCAGGCCCAGAGGAACCATGCTCAGCCTTTGTTGGGTGGGTGTGAGTTTTCAGGACATACAGACAACAACAGTGATGGCACAGTCTTGCAAGATTGCTGTGGAGATGAAATGAGATGCATGAAATGAGGAGCATGGTTCCCCTGGGCCTGGTTCTGCCCCCTGCACAGGGGCCAGAGATAGATCAGACACGGTGGCTGTCTTCAGGGAGCCCTCGGTGACGTGAGAGGGGGACCAGAGTGACATACACCATGGGATTACTGGGATTATGGCTGTGGCAGAGGGATCAACAAGTTGCATGGGCATTCTCATGAAATGGACCATTAAGCTCACGGTATGGGGAGGAGAGGTGGACACAGAGAGAGGGGACGCTTGGCTGCTCTTCCAAGAACACCCACCTGCAGCAGCATACTTACAATGTTTCAGTCTTTGATGGGTGGGTGTGAGTTTTCAGGACATACAGATAACAACAATGATGGCACAGCCTTGCAAGATTGCTGCGGAGATGAAATGAAATGCTGGATATGGACTGCCTAACACAGCAGTCCTGCAGATTGGCTGTGAGCAATTGCCCCACTGCCACTTCCTTCCGGCCTCATCCAGGTTGACCAGTTACCTCCGCTGAGTTGGCAGGTTGGATGAGCTGGTCACATGGAATCTCTACTCCGGGACCCCCTGATCTGTACAGCTACTGTTTATCAAGTGCTCGTGGCACTACCCACTTGCGTGCACTTCATACATATAATACCTGCAGCAACTTTGGGGAGGTAGATAATACTGTTTATTTTACTTTTCTTTCTTTTTGGTACTGGGGATTGAACCCAGGGGCATTCTTCCTCTGGGCTATACCCCCAGCCCTTTTTATGTGGAAACAGGGTTTTGCTAAGTTGCAGAGAGCCTTTGCTAAATTGCTGAGGCTGACTTTGCAACTGTGACCCTCCTATCTCAACCTCCCAAGAACTGGGATTGCAGGCATGTGCCACCACACCTTACTTACTTTTCTTCCTTGCCTCTTGTGATGGTTTAAAACCATGCCTGCAAATTCTTTGACACGTGAGAGGTGGGCTCCGTGTCCCCTCCCCTTGAACCTGGGTCATGTTCCTGGGTTACCTGCAAGCAGTGGGATGCAGTGGAATTGATGTTGCCTGGCTTCAAAGGCAAGATCTGAGAAGTTTGTGGATCTGGATCTCACGGGCTGTTCAGGTTTCGGGAAGCCAGGCGCCATGTAAAAAGTTTGATTCTGCTTCCCTGAGGCCACATTGCAGGAGAGGCCACAGGGAGGCACTTTGATAGAGGACAGCCCAGCCAGCGACAGCTCTGCCCAGTGGAGCCTTCAGATGGCCAAAGCCCAGCTGCCATCTGACTGCGATTGCAGGAAAGAGTCTAAGTGAGAACTGCCAAGCTGAGCCTTCCACGAACTCCTGACCAATACAATGATGAGTGACTCAATAGTTGCTATGGGATGCTGAGTTTGGGAGTTAAGCTTTATATCAATAGTAATGGGGACACCTCTCTCCTCTTTTCATGGCTTCCATGTGGGTAGACTCTGTTTTAGCCCATGGACTTTGAATTAGGCCATGAGACTTATTTTGGTTACTGGGATGTGAGTGGATGCAATGTACCCTACATCCAACCAAAAGCTTTAAATATACTCAGGTGACTTGGTCAGTTCTCTCGCACTCCTGTGACTGGCTGTGCTCCCTTTCTTCTTAAAATGAGATGCACATGAGCCGGGGGGCATGGTGGCACATGCTTGTAATCTCAGTACTTGGGAGGCTGAGATAGGAGGATCACATGTTTGTGGTCAGCCTCAACAACTTAAGTACTCAGCAATCTAGTGAGACTCTATTTCAAAATAAAAAAAAATGAAATAGGGCCTGGGGTACGAAATGTGGGCTCTGCAGCTCAGAGGTAGAACACCCAAGGGTTCAATTCCCAGGACCAAGAAATAAAAAAGTGAGACACAGATGGAAAAGATGTGACCCCAGCCTGTGACCTCAAGCAGAGCTGTCCTAGTCAACCTGCAAGCATGTGAGTGAGAAATAAACACTTGTTGGGGTACACCCTAAATTTGGGGGTCATTTGTTATTGAGCGTCATCTCAGTAATCACTGACTGTGATAAGGTGGGTGGGTTATTGTTATATTATTCCCATTTCCAAGATAGTAAAATGGAAAGATAGAAAGGTGGAATGAGTCACTCAGGTCCTTGATAGAGTCTGCACTGTAACTCAGGAACTTACTTTTAACCATTGCCTACAGAAAAGCACCTGCATGAATACATCTCTAATGGGCCTAAGTGTGTTTCTGGTATCTCTACTCAGCCCCTGGCTTAGGCGTCTATAGTCACTTCAGCGCCTGGAGGAGCTGAGGACACCATATGAAGCAGCAGTCAGCGAAAGCCTGCTTTCCAGGGTCTAAAGCTTCAACCTTGAAACCACAGCTGTGTTATCTATTATCCTCCACAGAGCACAGAGGAGACCACCAGGTGTCTGAAGTGTAGACATGTTGCAGCTAAATACCTAAGGAAACCAGGCAGCACCTGCTGCGTTCTTCCTCCTGTGGTATCAGAAGAGGGTGTCTCTGGTTAACAGCTGTCTCTTCTGAGCTCCATGAGGGGCAGCTGACAAGTCTTGTCTGTGTGTCATCTCATGCCCCTGCACCCAGCACAGAGACTGGCTTAGAGTAAGCGTCTGTGCTATTGTTTAATGAATGAATGAATGAATGAATGAATGAATGAATGAATGAATGAACGAACTCTGCCTCTAACACTTGTATAGCTATGACCATGTGTTTCAGTCCTCTGGTCTTTATTTCCAACTTGCCTGTGGGAGAGACCTCTGAATTCTTATTGAATGTCTTCATCCTGCATCTTTTGACTTGTCTTGTATCTATGAGTTTTATTGCAACAACTGAGTCCCAAAAAAGAGAGAAACTGTGACAATGAAATTATTTTTTGATGTTCACTGTATTGCTTCCCTTCCACCTCTTGGTGGAGCCCTTGTTGTACCTTTCTGGTGCATCCAGGTACTGTTTTACTTTCAGGGCTGGAATGGAAATAAATCATACTAAAGTGTGAATGATTGATACAGCCTTAAAGTACTGTCTTCTCTTAAGAGACCAAGGCCTGGCTTATTACTTGCCCTCCTTCAGGGAAAAACATGAGGTTGGTGCAGGGGGAAGAGGTAAAGGTGTCTATTCTAGTATCATGCAGCTTCCCTGGTAGCATTATTTTAAGAAGGAGTTGCTTTCCATGCGGGGTTGTTATGACTGTCAAAGGAAAATCCTGTATCTGAAGATTACTGTCGCTTACACAAAGCTCTCTGACTAATCTGGGTCATTGTTTATCATAACAGAAAATAAGGAGAGTGACTAACGCAGGTGACAGGTTGAATATCAATCAGCGATGTGCTTCCAGAGACTCCCACCGCAATCCTCGGGCTGCTTGGGATATAGCTCCAGGCCTCTTGCTCTGCCTCATCTCCTACTCTGACCTGATGCCTCACTCTTGGTGTGGCTTGGATAAGGACCTCCAGGTCCAGCTAGTTTAGAGGGATAAAGGATGCTGAGACCAGTTGCATACATCTCAAAGTCAAGTCTCTCTTTACTCCTGAGGATTCCTTTCTGGCCACTGAGTCCACTCAGCCTTTCTCTTATCTGAGCCACCCTCTCTCCAGGGAAGGCTTTTTCTGGGTCTTATTTTCCTTGCCACCCTGGTCCAAGCTTAGCTGTCTTGGTCTGAGCTCCTGCCTCTGGACAGCCAGCATCTTCTGTGAACCAGGTTGCATCCCACCACGGGCCCTCCCTTTTCCCTCCCCGGGTCTAACGCCTCTTCCATACAAGAGCATCTACGAAGATGGCGGGAGGGGCACAGAGCAGGCTGGAGAAACGGGCTCAGGTCACACTCTCTCTGCTGGAGATGGTGTTGCAGGTGGTCAGAGGCTGTGTGCTGGAGCTTGACAGCCCGGGTCCCCATATTGACTGGTGCTTTCAAGCTCTGTGACCTTGCACAATTTCCTCCACCACCCTGTGACTCAGTTTACTCATGTGCAAAATGGAGAAGGCCATTAAACCCACATTGAATGGTCTTTGTAAGGATCGAGATGAATTTATTCATGCAGAGCATCTAGAATTGTGACTAGCTGAGAGTAAGCACCCAGTAAAAGTTTAACTTAAAAAAAAATTATTAGTAAAGAGTCATGGCTTCCTTGCTGGTAAAGTCAAGTTCTGACTGAGATGGGTGCCCAAGGTTAAGGTCCTTTTCTCCCTAGACCATGCCTCTAATTTTCAGGATGTTCCCGGGAAAGGTGTGTGCATGAGAAATGGTTGGCCCTTTCTTCACTCTTTCCTGTATCCACACTTGTTTCCAGACACCTTGGCAGTTGTCCCACTGAGGGTAGATTCAGGTCCTTGCCCTTTGAGTTGGGATTGAGCCGAGTGATTTGTTTTGGCTCAGAGGAGCGTGAGCAGAAGCAGCAGTGGTTCTGAGCCAGGGCTGTAAGGTGCCTTAGTGTTCTTTTGTCCTCTTGTCCTTCTGCTATTATCATGAGAAGGAGCACTGGTTGCTCAGCCAGTTCAAGAAAGATGAGAGGCCCTGGAGACAATGGAGCAGACCCGTACCTGACCTTCACCTGGGGTTTCCCATCCATGCCCTTCCAAACCCAGCCAAGCCCCAGGCAAGATTGGCAAAACCTCAAGCCGGGCATGGCGGTACATGCCTGTAATTCCAGTACTTGGGAGACTGAGACCGGAGGATTGCAGGTTTGAGACCATCCTCAGCAATTTAGGGAGAACCTATTTCAAAATAAAAAACAAAAAGGGCTGGGGGCAGAGCTCAGAGATAGAATGCCCTTGGGTTCAATCCCCAGTACCATCACAAACAAACAAACAAACAATCCTCAAGCTAAATCATATGCACTTTAGCAAAATAAATGCTTACTGTTGCATGCTACTGATTTTTGTGGTTGTGAGACAGCCAACTGATATACCAGGTGAATGGTGTAGAATTGCCATTTTATGGACTTGATTTGGTCTCCAAACCAAAGCCAGCAATGGCTGATGAACTGAGATGGGCTGTGTGTGTTGGGGCATATGGGGCAAAGAAAACACGGCCTGACAGCAGGGAACAGGCTTTATTTAGGAATAAAACCTGGAAGGAGTATCTGACTGGGATGAGAGCCCATGAGAGTCAGAAAGCCCGCCTCCTGACAGGCTAGAGGCTTTTAATGGGGCAAGGAAAGGGGCGGGGTAGTAGTTGAGTAAGCTGCTGTTTGGCGTGCTAGTGGCCAGGTCATCTCTGGGCAGGGCAATGGTTGGGGGCACTTCTCTTCCTTTGTTCCGTTGTTCTCGGTCCTCTTCCGGCATGACCTCATGACCAGACCTCACAGTGCCCACGATGTGGAAACTCCTTTTTCTTAAACTAGCGGTCAGATTGAAGTAGCCACTAGTGCTGTCCAGATCCCTCCTCTTTCCTCTTGTTCCATGCCCAGACCTAAGTCCTACTTGTCTGCATAGGATTATGTGTAGGGAAGAGGAAGAAGAGATCAGGAGATAGACAGACGTGTTTGGATGAGCAAGCCCTGCCTTGCAGAGCACCTTGCTGCCCACAGCACACAAATGGAAGAGAGAGGAGAGGAGGCCAGCGGCCCCCACTGGGAGAGTGGACCTGGGTTGCTTCCTATTCCTGCTGCTTGGTCACAGAGAGAAAGGAGAGGGAAACCCCATTTGTTTAAAAACAAGGTAATGGTGCCTTGGGAGGGTGAGACAGGAGGATCACAGGTTCAAAAGCAGCTTCTCCAACTTAGTGAGACTCTCAGCAACTTAGCGAGACCCTCACTGTTTCAAAATAAAAAATAAAAAGGGGCTAGGGGTGAAGCTCAGAGGTAGAATACCCCTGAGTTCAATCCTCAGTAACAATCAACAAAAATATCCCCCCAAACAATAACAACAAAACACACATACACACCAAAACAAACAAACAAATAAATAAATGAATGAATACGAGGTCACTCCCTCACTAGAAGTTAAGATCCAATCAGTGCCTCATAATGCAGTCAATAGATTGTGAGGTTCCCCTTCCCACAGCTCACATTAAGTCAGGAGGGAGAAGGGGGTACCCTGGATCCTTCCTACCTTCACTCCTCCTCATCTTCCTCTCCTCCCTTCCCTCATACTCTTTTCCCCTAAAATCTGCTTTATTTACTTTGCAGAGTACTTGTCTTTACCTAAAGTTATAACCTAATTAGTTTATTTGCCCATCTGTCTCCCATCATTCAGAATGTAAGTTCCACAGGGCAGGAAGTGTGTTGGTTTAGTTCTATGTGGCTGTACAGTCCTCGCCTAACATAGAAGCTGGTGCTGTGTAGGTGATCATTAAATATTTGCTGAATGAATAAACGAGCTCCTGCGCCCATCAGTCTAGTTCCTGTCTGACCCCACCCCTTTACCTTCTTCTAGCATGTACATGTTTGGGGTTGCAGGATCTAGAAGACATTAATCAAAAGGCCAGTTCATTGGCTCCAACATTGCTCTACTCCCTGACATTCCCGAGGTCTGGAGCCTGTGGCTCTCCATTTGTTTGGTCCTGACCTACTCACATTGCTCATGTGGTTTGGACCTGCCTGGTTCCTTTCTAGCCCCAATTCCACTTTTGGTTTGGCCCACTAGAACACTAATGCAGAGCACAGCACCTCTGTTCTCAGCCTGCCTCCTGGATGTGGTCCTCCGGTAGAGAGGCATCCCCTGCCTATCTTACTTGTCTGGGGGCAATATTGACAAACTGTTTCCTCATAGCAAGACCAAGATAAGCTGACTGCAAGGACCTCTCAGCCTACGTGATAACAGTTCTTACAGCCCTCTGGAAAGTCTTGCCAACTTATTTTTAGTACCTTAGCTCATTCTGTTCCATTTCCTCCTGCAGTGATTCATGCAAATGCAGCAACTTCTATGCAAATGGACTCTGTTCATACTGTTTGCAAAGATGTCTCTGCAAATGCCCAGGAACTCTTTCTCTCACTGCTCTGGGAAGGATTGCTTGGCCCTAGGTTTTGTGCAAAATTAAACCTAAAAATTTCCAGGTGGAATGCTGCCTGAACCCCATGGTTGCTGTTTGCATTCGATCAATATTCCTCACCGATAGCTGCGGAGGGGCCTGGGGATCCATCCATTGTTATCTGTCTTTCCCAAGTTCACATCATTTGAGTTATACTTTGTAATTGCTGCCTTTAACTTACTATTCCCCGCCTCTGGCTTCCTTTTGATTTATGGCTGGAGCCTTGGACTCCCTCTTGAGAGGTACCTGATATTTGCCCATTAGCACATCTCCTTATATTTGGCCGGAGTCACTGGTGCATCCCAGCACAGGCATTTATCCGAAGCTCATGAGCAATGCGGACAATTCTTCCAGCTCACCACCTGATGCTTAATAAATATTTGTGAGGGAGATGATAATCATGATAATTGCTAATAATTTGTGAGCTCTTGGGGTATGGCAGGTACCGTGTTAGCCATTGACATATTTGTTTTTCATAGCACTCTATTAGGGAAGCACTATTCTTTTTTTTTTCTTTTTCTTCTTTTTTTAAACTCTGGCAAACACATTAAACTTCATTGAGTATATACCATATTTAAATGATACTTGCTGTTGTGCATGGGTTGATTTGCTTAACAGGATGGCAAATTTGTATATCAAGGCTTTTGACATGTGTTTGGCACATTTATGAACCCTACAAACCTTGGGAGGAAGGTAAAGTGTAGGTGGCACCTTAATTTTACAACCGAGTAAAGAAATAAGTCTCAGAGAAGTCAGGAGAATAAACTAAGGTCATTCCATTCAGCATTTACTAAATCATAAATATTTTTGGAGTCTCGTAGTAGTCATCATTTAGTTGCAAGAGCAGAAATGCCTATGAAAATAACAAGCTGAAGGGGATTATTATTTTGGTTTTATAATAGGGAGGTAACAGCTTTTATCTTGCTATTAGCTTTCAGGGAGGCACTTTTGTTTTTGGTACTGGGGATTGGAACCCAGGTGTATGCTACCTCTGAGCTATATCCTCAGCCCTTTTTATTTTTAAATTTTGAAACATGGTCTCAGTAAGTTGTTGGAAGTCTTGGTAAGTTGCTGGACCTGGCCTTGAACTCATGATCCTCGTCTTACAGACCTGTGCCATCAGCATGCCCAGCAGAGAGGCACTATTCTTATACCTACTTTACTGATGGGGAAATTGAGGCAAGGAAATGTTCAGTAACTTCCTCCAGGTCACACAACTGGTGAGAAGGGAAGTCAAGATTTGAATCTGGGTCAGAAGCTCTGCTTGGGACCATTCTGTTCTTGGACCAGAGGGTAGTGGGTGCTGGTGTCAGGCACTGGCCAGATAATTGAATCTTTCAGGTCAGCTGGAATGTCCTGAAGCCACACCTACCGAGTGAGTTCTGAGCCCTTCAAAGGGACATCTTCACTGCTGATCTCATCTCAGGGACTCCCCACCACCACCTGGGGCCTGAACCCCGCCCCATACCTGTCTCATCAGCTGGACTCTGGATTTCTATGGCTTTTGCCTCCTCCTGGAACTAGGAGGGGGAATTTATTCTGTGTGTTCCTCCAGCTCCACTCTCCACTCTCCACCCTTATCCTTCTTCCCCACCTGATCTCTCTGGGACACAGACTGTATGGAGAGCTCCCTTCCTCTGGTTTCTGGTGGGGTTCCTCTGACTTGCACTAGCAGGAGATCCAATAGCAGGTGGGGTCTTCACTCACCCACCTGCCTTCCTGGGCCTGCTTAGGGTCTAGGCTCCCGGCAGGTGCATTCCCCATGTAGCTCTCTCTTTCTCTCCAGTTATGTAAACTGCGTCCTCCCTCCCATTCCTCATCCTGGGCCAGCGTGGGCCAGAGCAGCCTCATGTGACTGTCCCTAACATTCTGCATTATTCTTTGTGGTCTTCCTACATCCGGCAGACATCTTTGCAATTGGTCTCTTTAGTTAAGCATCCCTAAAATACCCAATTTGAGCATCATACTGTGTGCCTATCAGGACCCTTACTGAGATCCCTGGACTTCAGTTTGAGCCATTTAGGATTTTGAGATAACCAATCTCTGCCAGTACTCCTTGACTTTACTCCTACCCTAACCAGTCTGCCTCAGCGCCCCTTCCCAGCTCTTCCAGATACATTGTACAGTGAGAAGAACACTGGCTTTTGGGTTAGTATTTGGTTCCAAGCTTAGTTCTGCCCCTTATAGTACAACTTTGGTCAACTTGCTTAATTTACCCAAGCCTCAACTTTCTTATCTGTGAGGTGGAGGACAGTATTATGTCACAAGTTTATCATGAAACACGAATGGCATGGTTGACCTAAACTTTTAGCCCAGGATCCGGTGCATAAACATTGGCTTCCCTTGATTTACCCTTTTGCCCTTTCTATCTTGGTCTCTAACCCATTGCTCTGGGTTCATCCTCTAGTCCTTTTGTTGGACAGCTCTCCTTGGTCTTGCCCCAAGGTATGGCAGATAGAATAGCTGGGTGTGGTGGCGCATGCCTGTAATCACAGTACTTAGGGAGGCTGGGACAAGAGGATCACAAGTGTGAGGCCAGCCTCATCAACTTAGAGAGGCCCTCAGAAACTTAGTGAGACCCTGTTTCAAAATAAAAACTGAAATAGGGCTGGGGTATAGCCTAGAGGTAGAATCTCACACACACACACACACACACACACACACACACACACACACACACCACACAGCACCACAGGGTACCCTTTGGCTCCCCATGGACAGAGGGGTGGTAAGGAACTTAGAGGGGAGCAGAAAAGATAATTGGAGGATTTGAAATAATGATGCATGAGAATGGTAATTAATTGCAGAGGAAAGCACCGGGGAGGGTGAGTTAATCCTGATCTCCATATACAACTCTGTTTTATTAGTAGGAAATGCTAAAAAGCTCAGATTTCTGATATATTAGCTAGAGGGAGTTCCAATTTAATATCTTAGCCCAATGGCCCAGATGTCCATGGCTCCTACAAAAATGGATAATGGGAGCTCCCCCTTACTTCTCTCTTGGCTTTTCATGGTAGCCTAGCAGAATTCTGTTTCCATAGCAGGAAGATCTCTCTCCTCACTTGAAGTTGAAAGTATCTGAACTGAAATTTAGCTGCATCTACTCCTAGCTTGTGGGACCTTGGGAGGGTCTTGATAACTCCAAAAATCACATTCTTCACTCTGAGAACAGGGATAATTATAACTGCTCATCAGTGTGCTTAGGCTGACGGCTGAATCCGGAGCAGGTGATGGAAGTGAAATATATAGCATAATACTGAGCCAGAAAAGCATCCAGCCCTCAACCAATATGAATTTCCACCTTTCTCTCTTCTCATCTTAGCAGAATAGGTGGCTCTGTTCATTCCAGGGGAAACCTGAACATTTGTTGTTCTGTATTCCTTAAAAAACACAAAACACACCAACACATAAAAAACCCTCTTGATATTTATTGACCTTCTTTAGTTTCTGGATGAAATGCCTCCATGTTTTCATCAGGCAGAACATTTTTGTTCTTGTTGAACTGTCACTTTCAGGGATGCTCTTGGATTCCTTACAGAATCCATTCAGCTATGCACCAAGGGTGAACATCAGGGTGGGTCAGGGGATGAAGTCTGGAGTATAGTTATTCAGTGTCTTAGGGGGCCCTATGTTGTTTTATGCATTTCCTTGTGCCCTTCAGGCTTCTATGCGGACATATTATCCTTCAGAAGAAGGCCAAAGCAAGGTGTGGTGGCGCACACCTGTAATCCCAGTACTTGGGAGGCTAAGACAGAAGTATCACAGGTTTGCAGCCAGCCTCAGCAACTTAGCTAGGCACTGTTATAAAATAAAAAAAATAAGATAGTAACTCAGAGGTAGTATAATCCTGGGGTCAATCCCCAGTACCATAAATAAACAAATATACAAACCAATAAATAATAAGAAGAAAGATCAGATTGAATTTTAGGAGGGAGAACTAGAGATAACAAAGTGAAAGACTACCTGGGAGGGCAAGATTAATTTTAATTTTGGTCTGTACCTTTTATTACTCACCTCCTATTTTCCTTGATTTGCAATAAAAAATAATGGTCATTTACATGGGCATTCACAGTTTTCACTGTGAGGTATATTATTACTTCTTGGGTACATGGTCTAATGTGTACTTTTTGCAAATCTGAAGGAAGAAGTTTCAACCTTGTCCTCTGAGTTTTGGGTGGCTCTGAAAGAATTCCCCTTATAAGAAGTCTTCCACAAGCCGGGCGTGGTGGCGCACGCTTGTAATCCCAGCATTCGTGAGGTTGAGACCGGAGGATCCGGGTTCGCGGCTAGCCTCAGCTACCTAGTGAGGCCCTCCGCAACTTAGTGAGACTCGGTTTCAAAATAAAGAATAAAAAAAATAGGGCTGGGGGTATAGCTCGGAGGTAGAACGCCCCTGAGTTCATTCCCCAGTACCGCAAAAAAAAAAAAAAAAAAAAAAAAAAAAGAAGTCTTCCAGAGCCTCTTGGTTTCCTATTTTAATTGTACTAGAATTAAGCTTTCAAAGCTCAAAACTATAATTAGCCACTTTCCATTTTGATAATAATGACTCAGACTCACTGATGTGGTTCTTGGCCCTCAGGTGGACCAATGTCCCATCCCTGGCTGCCTGTTAGAAACACCTGTGCAGCTTTCAATACACACAGGTGCCGGGCCCCTACTCTCTGGGGCTTTGAATGTTTAATCTATGGTGGGGCTTAGGAATGTGAGTATTTATAAAGTGTCAGGGGATTCTGATGTGCAACTGGGACTGGACAATGGAGGGGTGAATTGGGTGAGCTGCGAATGTCCTACAGTTTTATTGCTACTCCTCATGGGATAATTTGTATTTAACTAGACAATAAGACAAGACACGCTCAAGGTGGCCTTTACCAGAGGCTCATATTGTGTATGTAGATTACAGCGGACAGCAGACAACTGATTCAGGCCTCAGTTCTTTGCTCAAAGCACTATGGTCTTGAGCAAGTTTCTTTCCTTCCCTGGGCCTGTACATCCCAATCTGTGAAGCAGCAGGCTTAGAGGAAATGCTTCCTGTTGATCTTCTGGTGGTGATCCTCTTCACTGCTGAGTCTTTACTGGGGAGACATTTTAGTGTTTGATGGGGGAAACCCTAATGCCCTCCTGTCACCCCAAGGGGAAACTACCACCAGCCACCAGTAGGAGGAGGGAGAGAAGGTGTCTCAGTTATGGAATTGACAGGAGGTTCTCAAATATGTGCTTGTTGCTTTTATTTTTATTTTTATTTTTATACTGGGGATTGAATGATGCAGGGACCTTCTACCTCTGAACTACACCCCCAGCCTATTTTATTTTTATTTGGAAATAGGGTCTCACTGAGTTGCTTAGGGTCTTGGTAAATTGCTGAGGCTGGCCTTGAACCTGTGATTCTCCTATCTCAGCCTTCCAAGTACTGGGATTCTAGGCACTGCGCATGGCTTTCTGATGAGCCTCAAATGTCATTGTAAGCACTTGATTCTTACAGGATGGAGAGCTTGGCATTGCAGACGTGGGTAGAGCAGACAGCTGGCCTTGGAAGAGGAAGGGCCTCTCTGCTTATTGGAGATAACCACCTTCGTGAGCCAGTAGGACACCAGAGCTTTGTAAACTTAACAATGATGAGTACTATTACTGCTGTTGTTGACTTCCCCCACCCCTGCAATGTTAACTGGTCCATGTTTTAACAGTTTATTCAGCTTGGCTGCTGATAGACGGTGTGATCTCAGACAAACCAAGCTCCCTCTCTGAGACCCACTTGCTTCATTTGCAAAGAAGGTGGAACTGCGTGCTCAGCAGAAGATTCATCCTGCCTCCATCCCCAAAGCGTGATCAAAATGTTGAAATTAATGGCTGGGCCATCAGTCGTCGGAAGCTCACCTTTCAGAAAAAGAACAAGGCCAGCTGGAAAATGGCATCGCTAAAGGAGGAAAAGGAAGCTCCCCTTCAAGGGTCCGCTCTTTCACACGGCGCTCGTGCGGCTGTGATGTTCTACACAGCATATCGGGATGACAGGGAAACACAGAGGATGTGCTGAAAGATGAGCAGCAAGTGGTAAGTGGAGGTGTTTGAAATAGAAAAGTCTATTTTAAAAGACGGCTAATAAAGCTGGGGGAGGCACCCACACTGAAACAGTCTGAGCCGACATCCCGTTGCCAAGACTCCGGTTGCTGCTGCTGTGCCGGGGCCCTGGGGCCGTCCTTGGCTCCAGCGTCTCAGCAAGAAAGCAGCAACCAAAAGCTGGAAACAAGGGCTGGTTTCTGTCGAGGAGAGGGGCATGTGGCGAGAACCCCTGAGAAGACCTTCAGGAGGAGACCTGCAGCCCTCCTGGGAGCCCAGCCAGCACTAGGAATGGGGCCAAAGATATTTCTCCAGGCCTGTGCACCTGGAGCTAGGAAGCAGCAAAAATCTAGTAGTGAAAAGAAAGGACGCTGGAGCCAGACTGCCACTTTGTCAGTTAATAGCTGTGCAATTACAAGCAGGTTGCTTAAGCTCTCTGTGCCTCACTTTCCTTACCTGAAAAATTGAATAGTATTGGCTAACCACAGGGCTGCAGTCAGGGGATGAGTTGATGTTTGTAAAGCATCTGGGCAGAGCCTGGCTACAGACTATGTTGGAGATCTATATCGATGGCTGCATATATTGATGTATACATAGAAGAATAAAATGTGGTGTATCAGATGGTTCCCACTTACTTCTTGAGCAGAAGCCCAAGGCTGATGACTGTCCTTGGTTTTCAATCAAGTAATGATCTTCTATGTTAGTCTATGCTAACAGGCTCAGAGCCCTAGTTACCTCTCTCTGATACTCTTTGGGGATCATATCTGATCTGCAGGAAGGAATGGTCAGGCCACACTCAGGACTCGCAAGTCCTCTCCAGACTTCCCTCTGAGCTTCCTCCCAACCCAACTCATGACCCAGTGTCTCCCAGTGTGGATCTTCCCTTGGTTTCTAGTCTCACTGGAATGATACTCCATCTGAAGGGATGCAAGCTAGCAGCCCTTCACCCCTCCCTCTCTCTCGCCCTGCGTCTCACTCCTGGATAAGTCTCATTCCTTCTCGTCTTGTTCATCTCTGCATCGCCAATAGTCTGGAGCATCATTGACACTTGGCCAGGATTTGCTGGAAGATGGAATGGATGAATGAGTGCATAAGTGGAGGCGCTGCCCGGGTATCACAACAACAACAACACTCAGCACACTCAGCATTTCTTGAGTGCGTACTATCTTCGTTGGCACAAATCTAAGTGCTCGGCAAGCGTGCACTCCACGCTTAAGTGTGCAACATAACCCATACTAGGCGCTTCCTGCATATTTGCAGAATGGATACAACGTCTGTGTCAGGACGTCAGCTCCTGGTGGGATGGCTGCTTGTGCCTTAATCCATGGAGTAACTTAAAATTTCCAGAACATTCCAAGTTCCTGGATGGAGCTTCTACAACCCCTGCAAAGCCAACGGTATTTCTCAACTTTACAGAGCCATCTCAGAGCCAGGTCCTACTGTGCTGGGTCTGTCCTGGTGCAGCGCAGTTTCTGGGCTGTTTCTCCCCCCTGCCAGGAAGATGCAGAAGCTGCCGCTTCACCGAGCACCCTAATAGCCGGGCCTTATTTTCCCTGCCACCCCGGGGGTTCTTGCTCACCATGAGCTTTCTTCTGTGCAGCTATACGCAACACACTGTAAAAGAAGGATTAATTAGAAGGAATACTTGAGCAGGGGAACTTAAGTGGAAAAATAATTTAGTTAAGCCAAGCAGTAAAGATGCCTTTGAAGGGTCAGGCCCGCACGCCCATCTTTCCATTGTCTTTTTGAAAGGAGGAGATGAGAAGATACACAAGGTGGGCCTTGCATCTGTAGGCACCTAGGACTGCGGCGACATCAGGCCAGTCCCCAGGGATTATGCTGGAGTGGCAGAGGAGAGCTGTTTCTGTTCATATCTCTGTAGCCTGGGACCAAAAGCCAAGCCCAACTAGATGGAATTTAACAGGATTACACCTACACCAGGGCCTCCATGTTCATCCAAAACATCTGTGCTGGGAGAAGATTGCAGAGACCCAAGGTGGTAAGTCCCCAGGAGGATATCCAATGCCTGCTCACTTCTTTCAGGGAATTTATTATCATCCAAAGCTATTTTTTGTTGGCTTGTTTATTTATTGCCATAACCCCCCCCCCCCGTCCCCCAGCCAGACTGAGAAGTCCATGGAGGTAAGAATTTTGTCCATCTGGTTCACATCTGTACCAGAACCTTGCAAGGAGCATAGCACATCATAGTCCCTCTAGAACATTCCATGGGGGAAGATTCTATGACTGCTCATTACAGAATCCTCAGTACCCCAAACACTGCCTGGGTACAAAGTAGGGCTTCTGGAATGCAAATCATGAGAGAGCAGAGCCGCTGTATCTCTGTCAAGCATTCTAGTTGGTGCTCTAGACTGGGGGTCAGAAAGTCTTTCCTGTTAAGGGACAGATCAGAAACATTTTCATCCTTGTGGGCCACATGGTCTCGACCTCGAGTCTGTGTGTTGTGTGAAAGCAGATGGACTATATATACACAAACAAGTGGCCATGGCTATGTCCCAATAAAACTTTATTTACCAAAGCAGGCAGCAGGACAGATTTGGAGTAGCTCACTGACTTCTGCCCTAGAATATAAACTCCACAAGAGAAAGGACTGAAGAAAACAATCTATAGATCTATGCTCAGAATCTAGAACAGGGCCTAGCACGTGACCAGCATGCGATGAAACATACTTTGTTACATGAGAGAGATCCAGCCTGGAGAAGTGTTGGGGAGCAGACACAGTTTCTCTACTGAAGGACTTCAGTGAGAGAACAATGAGCTTTTATTAAGAAATGAGGGGGATATTTTTAGAACTTTCTAGAAGCTAGCAGCCATCAGACCTGGTTGATAGAAGCAGCCGGGTAAGCAAGTGAGCTTTCAGTCTCCTGGGAGCATTCAAGCCACCATGGGATGCTGTGAAAGGGATTCTGATATTGGATGGGGAAAGCACTTGATAACATTGGGTCCCTCTGGCCCCAAGAGCCACTCGCACATGGCTGTCTGCATCATGGTTCCCCAGTCAACGAATGGTAATTGCCCTTCAGATGAAACCAGACTCCTGGTACACAGCCCCTCAGGGTTGCCCCCAGCTGCCCGCCTCAGTTTCCCTATTCTCATCACCTATATTCTGCTCCGCTTCCGCAAAGACCAAACTCACCGTCTGTTTCTCCTCCTCAGGCCTTAACCCCTACAATGCTTTATATTAGTTTACGTTACTCCCAATTTACAGATATTCCACTTGAAGGGCAGAGAACTGGGGGATTTACACTCCAACTTCCATCAGTTGTTGATTGAAGGCTACTTTCTAGAGGGGGTAGAAAGGAGAGGTGTTAATTTCCTGGCACCTCCTGGCCCTGCCAGTTATGTGGGAAAAAGTGAGCTTTAGGGGTAGGAGAGAGTGAAGGCTAAGAATTGTAGGTGTCGCACCCAGCCGTGTCACTAAAGCATCTTTCTGTTGGGAACTCCCAGGGTCCTCTTCTGTTTTGAGTCCAACTTTGTGGTCAGCCTGGGTGCTATTTGGAAATGGAGAGCTCCTGGTACACAAGATGATTAGCTCACAGGTGGTTTTGATTGGTGGGTTCACATGGGTGTAACTCTAGTTGCTGGTGCGGGGAAATAGTGTGGATTCTCTTCTTTTGGAAAAGGGAGGTCCCTGATGGAATGTTGATAGCACCAGATGTGTGTGTGTGTGTGTGTGTGTGTGTGTGTGTGTGTGTGTGCAGTCAACATCCACAGAGACCTCTCTGACCACTGAAACACCAGCCATTGCATTTTGAGCCATATCTTCTACTTACTCTAGGACCCTCAACTTGGACTCTTAGAAAGAGATGGTTTGCAGCTGGGTGTGGTGGTGCACACCTGTAATCCCAGTGCTTGGGAGGCTGAGATCGGAGGATCACAGGTTCAAGGACAGCCTCAGCAAATGTAATGAGACTCTTAGCAACCTAGCAAGATCTTGTTTCAAAACAAAACTCTTAGCAACCTAGCAAGATCTTGTTTCAAAACAAAACAAAAAGGCCTGTGGGCATAGCTTAAAGGTAGAATGCTCCTGGGTTCAATCCCAGCACCAAAAAATAAAATAAATAAAAAAAATAAAAATAAAAATAAGGAGAGAGAGGTAGATCTCGAAACTTCCTTCAATCTACACCACTTGGCTATCGATCTTCTTGAGGGCCAAAAACCATCATGGCTAATTTAGCTCCCCAAGCTTCAATCTTCCCTGCTTTCTCCCCATTGCCTCCCCAATGCCTGTGGCTGAGCGGAAGAATAAAAGGACAGGGTGGAGAGAAGTTCCTCCCTTTCTAAGCACATCCTTCGCTATTCACTCATGCTACAAATATTGAGTGTTTACTATGAACCAAGCAGGCACCAACCCTGTCCTAGTGGAGTTCATAGCCTAGTGGAGAAGATAGAATTTAATCAAATAACTGCACACATACATAATTACAAACTCTTTATTAAGTTAGTGTGGGAATCTGTAGACTGCTTGCTTCTTAACATTTGGAGAAGATTGCCTATGCCTTTGCAAATTCTTCTGTGCAGCTTCAGCCTAAAAAGCAGTGTATGGTAGAGACCAAAGGATTTGGGTGAGTGTGCTGATCTTCCCGTGGCCTGGTAATTAGAGCTGGTGCATTATTAATAAGCAAACACTCTGTCTCTGCCTACCAGTTATGAACTGGAGCTTGGGCTGGATGCTGTTAATCTTGAACCATGAGCCCTATTTGTCTTTCTGTTTAATGAAAGGATTAAGAAAACAGAGACCTGTTACTGGGAACATGCACTTATTTCTATAATCAAGTCTTAGTAGGATGCTGGCTGGTAATGATGGTGCCCAGTGTCTGATGGGCAGGTGGAGGTCCAGTGTAGCTTCAGAGCAGGTGGTCCCTGCCAGAGGGGTGGGGAAGAGAGAAAGCCCATGTTGGTTCACTCATTTTCTAACACTGTCTGTTCTTTTCCTTGATGCTGTGAATTGCTTTCTAGTTCTCAAGAGCACAATAACATATCAACCACTTCAACTAATGCTTTGTCTTGGGAGGTGGTTATCAGTTGAGCAAGAGGCAGCACAAAGCCAGGGACACCAACATTGACCCTTGGGGTCCATAATGCCCCAGAGAAAACTCCACAAAACACCACTAGAGACAGCATCTACTCACAACTCCTGGATAGAACTCAGCCCTTAGAGAATGTCCCTGGCAAATGCAGAAGTCTTTTGGATTCTTTTGCAGACCATAAACTTTGGCTTGAGAGAAACAGAATTAAAAATAAAAATAAATCGGAAGTTTTATGTAAGTGAGAACAAGTTCAGGTGTCACCCAAAGTGAAAATTACATGGGTTTTTACACTCAACCCTGTGATCCTGGATTTAAGGTAGCAATGTGACTTCAGGCAAATTTCTTGACATCTCCGAGCCTGGAATTTATTGTATGTAGATATATTTATTTTACAAATATGTAGCATGAGATATAGCGATTGGGGATGTGGGTAGCTGTAGTTTTAAAGGCCAGCTACAGGCCTGGGGATGAAGCAAAAGAGAAGTGCATGGGACTCCATCCACTAGTAGAACACAAAATGTGGAGAAAAACGTCTCTGTTTCAGGTAGGTCAAGCATCTTGCGACCCATGGAATCCAGAATGGAAGAGGCAGATTTGATATTGACCACTGTCCAAGAGTGTACCCCAAGAACCATTTCAATCCTGGCCTTGAGACAGCAATGGGGAGAAAAGGGAGAAGAGAACTAACCTCTCCTTAGTGCCCACAGGGTGCTAAGATGCATTAAAACATCCTTGTCACATTGACTCCCTCTGTCTCATTGGGTAGATATTATTGCTATCATTTTACAGATAACAAAATAGAGGCTCCGAGAAGCAAGTCAATGAACTTGAGATCACACAGCTAGTAGGTGGCCGAGCTGAGGTTCAAACCCTATTTAACTGTTTCCGAGATCCTGACTTTTTTTTTCAACCAAGGGTATCTTTAAAGCTCCAGCCTCACAGGAGTTTGCATCAGGATGAGGAGAGATGGGTGTAAAGAACAGGGTGCTACAGGGAGTTGAGATAGGGCAGTCATGGATGGGTGTGGCATGCACCCACACAGCTATAGGGCCTTCTCCTTCCTCATTTGGGCAATCTTGTCCACATCTATGACTACTTCCAGATGCACGTGACCTCCAAATTGCAGCCTTTAGCAGAAACCTCTCTGCTGAGCTTCAAATGGCTACAGTTTGATGATCTATAGGCATCTCAAACCAGGGTGTCTATGTGTGCCAATGTTGGTTGTATGCTTCCTCTTCTACTCACTTGCTTCTCCATTCTCTGACTCAATGAATATCATATGCTGAAGCTCACTTGCTTCTCCATTCTCTGACTCAATGAATATCATATGCTGAAGATGGCATTCTCTACAACTCTTTGGTCAGTAAGTAAAAAATCCTTATTCTAATTTCTCAATTGTGTTCTCCCTCAATTGTCTCTGCCTGCTATCACCCCTAGTTGGAGTGCAGACCACTTCCTGCTGGTGATATCTAAGTATTCTTTCCTCTAAAAACTCTCTGTTCTCCAATTCAACCCAGGGTCATTCTATCTCTGAGCTATACCCCTAGCCCTACTTATTTATTTACTTATTTTGTTTTTGAAAGAGGGTCTTGCTAGCTTGCTGAAAGTCTTACTAAATTGTGGAGGCTATCCTCAAACCTGGGATCCTTCTATCTCAGCCTCCTGAGTGCTGGGATTACAGGCATGTACCACCACACCTGACTTAATCCATTCTTTAACCTATTATCGGTGTCTTGGTGGTGGAAGTTGTGGCATTAAGACTATATAGTGTAAGGTGTAAGACTTCCTCATGTGGAAATTTGGAGAGGGCTATGTAGTAGTGGCCCTTACTACTCAAAGTGTGGTCCATGGACCATTTGCAACCTTTGTTACCCCCTGAGAAATGCAAAATCTCGGACCCCACCTCAAACCTAAGAATCAGAATTTGCATTTTAATAGAATATCCAATTACTTCATACGACATATGAAAGTTTGAGAAGTACCAAGATAAAGTACAGAAGTAAACTTCCAATATAAAAATTATTGCGAATTTTCAGGGAAATATAAAGATAATTATTTGCCCAGAGAAGAGGGGAAAGTAAACAAAAATCTGACAGCCGAAAATCTCAGAAATCTATGCAAGGCCCAGGTATTACTTTGTTTAGGTTAACTCCTCAAAGTCACCATGGGAGGTGTTATAATCCTTGAGGGACCAGAGCACAAAGAGGGGATGTTCATTATGATGTGCATTTGAAGATGAGTAAACTGAAGCTTTCAGATGCTAAATCATTTGTTCAAGTTCCAGTTAATAAAGAATACCAGGGTCAGGATTTGAATCCAGGTTTCTGAACACCATTGCTCTAGCAGCCTCAGTTTAATGGATATGGCCTATCTCATCAGAGCTTTATAGAGCTCTGGTTCTTAAACTTGAGTATATCCCAGAATAACTTTGAGGACTGGTGAAAGTACAGATGGCTGGGTCTCACGCCTAGGACTTTTGATTCAGTAGATCTCAGGTAGGGTTGGACTTTTGGACAAGTTCCCAGATGATGCCAATTATGCTGGTTTGCGGAATCAACACCTTGAGAATCTAACCTGTGAGCTTGAAACCATCAGGTAAGATTGCTGGAAGGGTAGTCACCCATCACCAAGGGTAGTGTTGACAACCACTGGGACTGTCATCAGTCTTCATATCCCCTTCATTTAATCCTTGTAACTTTTCAGTGCAGACAATATCACTTTTCTTTCCTTTCCCATGGCATGCAAAATGTGTTCAGATAGATTCAATGTAATTTCTAGGCTAACACACCCCAGGCCTACAAAGTGGGTTCATCCAAGCCCATGGACAACCCCAGCCCTGTAGAGTACTGCCTCAAGTTGGGAGGTTCTTCAGGAGTCTTCTACTCTATTCTTAATTAATAGATGGGGACACAGAGTCCTTCAGAGCAAACATGAGCTACCTGGGGGGCACTTAGAGCCAGGTGGAAAACTCTCTCTCCTGACCCTGGGGCCAGTCACTGTCTCCTTTCCTAGGTACTATGGACCTTCTTGGTTCTTGTGCTTCCAAATATTCACCACGGATCACTACTTATCAGTTTAGACTTTAAATATTTTCAAGGCCACATATTGACTTGACAGACTGGAACAATAAGAACTGACAATTATCATGTTCTTACTGCATGCAAAGAGGGGCACTGTTCGATCATGTGACTTGGTTTGACACATCTAATCCTTGCAACAATGCTGTGGGATTATTTTACATTGTACTGAGAGATGGGTGCAGAGGTTAGCTATGGTCCCTGCCCTTCAGCAGGCTTAAAATCTAGAGGAGTTAAATAAGCAAGCACACAGAAACCTTGTGTTTAAATAGTAAAACCTATAATAAAAACTTTGGTGAGGGTATGTTACTTGGCAGGTCTTCGTTTGGATTATTATTATTATTTTTTTTGTGGTACTGGGGATTGAACTCAGGGGCATTTTACCTTCAAGCTATACCCCCAGCCCTATTTTTTATTCTTTATTTTGAAACAGGGTCTCACTAAGTTGCTGAGTGCCTCACTAGGTAGCTGAGGCTGGCCGTGAACCCGGATCCTCCTGTCTCCACCTAACATGTGTGTCAATCCTGACGTGTGCCAATTTGGACATGTATGTCAATCCTGATATGTGTGTCAATTCTGAGATGTGTGTCAATTCTAACAGGTGTGTCAATTCTGACATGCGTATCAATCCTTACATGTGTGTCAATCCTGACATCTGTGTCAATTTGGACATGTGTGTCAACCTGACACGTGTGCCAATCCTGACATGCGTATCAATTCTGACATGTGTGCCAATTCTGACATGTGTGTCAACTCTGACATGTATGGCAATTTGGACATGTACGTCAATCCTGGCGTGTGTCAATCCTGACATGTGTCAATTCCGACATGTAAAAACACAAGTCAGGATAGACACACATGTCAGAATTGACATGACACACAGGTCAGGATTGACACACATGTCAGGCTTGACACATGTCAATATTAACACACATGTCAGAATTGACACACATGTGAGGGTTGACACACATGTCAGGATTGACAAACATATCAGGATTGACACACATGTCAGGATTGACATACATGTCAGAATTGACACACATGTCCCTAGGTTGAATCCTTGGTAACATTAAAACACACACACACACACACACACACACACACACACACAATTAGCAGAGTATTAATTGGGGCTAAATGGTTATTCACAAAGAATTAAGGTCAGTGTGGTGTGATGCAGGGGTCTCCAATGGCGTGCAGGCTGGGTCAGGATCAGGCAACCAAGGTAGTCACACAGAGCCCTGCCCCCCAAAGAGCGCTTCACTTGGGTCTAATTTTCTGTAGTTGTTTTTTGAGAGGCAATAAGTTGTCTTGCCTTTGTGCTTTGTGTTTGGTGGGATACTGAACCTTGACTCAAGAGTGGTCCCAACTCCTGCACCTCCTGCCTCTCTTGGACAGGTTCGAGGCCACCTTTTTCCAAACCTGGATTGATACCTGCCTCTTCTTGGACCTTACCCTCCCCACTCCATGACTGTTGCCACCCTCCACCTGAGATGAGAGCAGGTCTCATTTGTGGATAGAAGAAGCTAAAAGCCACAGAGAGACATTGTTAGAGAGAAAAAAAATCCTGCTCATTCTCAGGACTGTCTTTCCATCCATTGGAGAGTGAGTTTTCCTAATGGAGATATAAAAGGTTGCGCCTTAGGAGTGAGCTCCATTGTTACTGGAGATGTTTAAGCATAGATGTTGGAATGGGTGAGTTATGGTGTGGACTCCTTCAGAGATCACATGTTCTCTATCAAGGAACTAGGGCCGGTATCTGAGCCCTCTTCTCTTCCCAGACCTGAGCTTCTTCCTGTCCCACCCAGATGATGAAAACAGAATCTACTTCAGCCCAAATTATTTTCTAGAGAGAAGTTCGACTTTGCTAAACTCCAACTATGGTAATTTTGCAAGCCTTGATTACACTTTGTTTTCTTTTAAATGAGTCTCAGTTTGAAGACATACTAGTATGTAAACAGAGCAGCAACTATACTGGTGATGGAAGGAAGGGGGCATTGAGCAGAAGGCAGGGGCCAGACCTTTGCGGGAGGAGGTGGTAATAGAAAAAAGATTGTCCTCCTCCACCACCAGAGGTGGTGAGAGGGGCAGTGCCAAGAGATAGGGAGCAAAGAAGACCAAAAAAAAAAAAAAATGAAGGCCAGAGCTAGGCACGGTGGCACACGCCTACAATCCCAGTACTTTGGGAGGCTGAGACAGGAGAATCACAGATTTAAGGCCAGCCTCAGCAATTTATTGAGACCTTGTTAAAAAATAAAATAAATAGGGCTGGGGTATAGCTTGGAGATAGAATGTCCCTGAATTAATCCCCAGTACCAAAAAAAAAAAAAAAAAAAAAAAAAAAAGAATAGGATGTAAGAATCAAATGTGCCAGGAGAAAAGAAAGGCTCTGTTTTAAAGGTCAGAATATCTGCTCTCACTCTGGTTCTTTGATATAGTAGTGCGATCTTCTCTGAGCTCCTTCCTCTCTGAGCCTCAGTTTTCCCAAATGTAAAATAAAGGGACTGGGTTAAAAGATTATTCAAGCTCCTTTTGAGTATATTATTCCATTTTGCTTTGTCATGTTCTGTTTAGCTCTCTGAAACACAAGTAACTGCAATTATCTACAAGGGAAACGATCCTAAAATAGTCCTGGAACCAAATAGCCACACCAGCCACTGGAATGAAGTCTCTGTCTCCATATGCATAACGTATCATTTTCCCCAACAGCTTCTCCTCCTGTATCTCTCCCTGTTGGACTCCATCCACCCAGTAACTGAAACCTGAGACTGACCTAGTCTCTGAGCCTCACTTGCTGTCACTCCTACAGCTCATCAACCACTGAGTCCTTTCCATTCCAACTGAATTAAATCTTATGTGTCTGAACTCTTTTCTCCAGCCCCACTGGCCCTGCCCAATTTAGGCCCCTGCCAATGCTTTCTTAGATTACTGGAGTAGCCTCCTACCTAATTTTTTGACTCGTTATATATAGCTGTGGAGTTAAAATCTCCCAACACAAAGCTTATATTTGACACTCTTCCCCCAGCTCATGTGCCTTCCATGGCTTCCAATAGTGTAGAAAACAAGACCCAAGCTTGTAGCACGCCCTTGGAAGCTCTGTGATCTGAAGCCCTATCTGTGTGTCTGTCAGAGGATCCAAACTGATGATGGTAACACTCCATCTAACTGCTGGGTTTTGTGCCAAGCTCTGTGCAAGAATGTAAGAGGGAATATCTTAGAACTCAGCTCAGTGGATTCCTCAGGGCTGCAGAAGTCTCTGATCACTCCCTGGGTTCCAGAAACTTGAAATATTTTGGATTTTGATGTGTCCTCTCCATCCTAGCATCCAGGTATCCTACAGCTCAAGTTAGAGAAGTTACTTAATTGACAGAAAAAAAATCCAGGTTGTTACAAGAGGACCATGAAAATGTGGAGGCGGGTATCCTAAAGCAATTAACTAAGAACAAAGACAAATCATTATGTAAATACATATCCATTTAGCGACATGCAGATTGCGGTCACAGTACCCAGAACTAGGGGATGGAATTGAATAAAAAAAAAATTTTTTTTTTGTTTTCTCTTCTTGAAGTTCTTTCTATTACTCTTTGAAAATTAAGCTTCCATATGGTTGATATTAGGGCTTGGTAGCATTAGGAATCTGCAGCCTTATCTCGTTAATACTCATTAGCAGGAAAGGCTCATGATAATAACCCTTCGCATCTGTGTGGCCCTTTATGATTTTAAAGTGATGCTTTATGTATTATCTCATTTAATTGCCTTTATTCTTGGGATTCAGGGTCCAGCTAAAGATATTCATTGATGGAAGACAGAAGTACCTGCACTTGGGGACCATAGGGAAGGATGAGCAGACCAAAGGGTGCTGGGAATGTCAGGGAGAGATGCAGGGGTAAGTCAGCTACATGTAATTCTCCGAATACAGAATATTTTTTAAAAAAGAAATGCTGTCAGTGCTTCTTGCAAGTGACTCCGGGAATAGGAAGAGAGTTAACCAAGGGCTTCCTAGAACAGATCTGGTTTTAATGAGTAGATAGAGCTAACATAGTTAGCACATCAGTGTGTGTGCCATCGATGGCTGGGCTTGGCTTCTATGTGTGATCTGGCTGGATGAATATCATTCCTGCCTTTGCCTTTATTGCCTTCATAAACCAAAGGCGATGATCCCAGAATGAACACACACATTTCCATACAGATGGCACGAGGTAATGAGGACTTTAAAAGTACTAGCTCTGAGATCAGAATGAACTGCACTCACTCTGCTCCTCCGAAGCCCCTTGCATTTGCAAATCACAGCAGCTCCGTAAACTTTTGTTTCCTCATTTGGAAAATGACTATAACATTCCCTTACTTCCTGGTGTGGCTGTGAAAAATCAAATTAAATAATCCAAATGAAGATCAAATAACCCAAATTAAATAATCCAAATGAAGACTTGCCAAGTGGCAAACCCTCACCAAAGTTTTCATTGTTATTTAGATTTTTTTTTATACACTATGGGTTGAACCCAGAGACATTCTACCTCTGAGCTAGACAGCCCCCCCCCCCAGCCCTATTTTATTTTTATATAGTCTGGATAAGTTGCTAAGGGCCTCTCTAAGTTGCCAAGGCTGGCCTCAAAATTGCAATCCTCCTGTCTCAGCCTCCCAAGTACTGGGATTACAGGCAGGTGCCACTATGCCCAGTCTTGTTTTTGCTATTTAAATGCAAAGATTTCTGTGTGCTTGCTTAGTCAACTTCTGTAGAACTTGAGCCTCCTGAAGGGCAGGGATCATAGTTAACTTCTGCACCCATCTCTCAGTATAGTTGAGGACAAGCACAGAGCATTGTTGCAAGAATTACATGGGGCAACCCAAGTCGCGTGATTGAATAGAGCCCCTCATGCAAGTAAGTACATGATAATTCTTGGCTTTTATTGCTCCAAACTCTAAAGTAAAAATGTGGCCTTGAAAGCCTATAAACTCATGAGCAATTCTCTCTGATGAATATTTGGGGAGCCCAAGAACAAAGAAGGTCCACGGTAGCTAGTACAAGAGACAGTGACTGGCTCCAGGGTTGGGAGAGAGAGGTCCCCATCCTGCTGTGAAATTCCAGGCAGCTCATGTTTGCCATGCAGGGTTCTTGCCCCCATCTGTTAGCTGAGAACAGTGTAGAGGGCTCAGAAGAACTTCCCAACTTAAGACAGTACACTACAAGGCTGTGGCTGTCTGTGGGCTTGGATGAACCCACCTTGTAGGCCTGGGGTGTGTTAGCCCAGAAAGTGCACTAAATCTGTCTGAACATGTTTTGCATGCCATGGGAAAGGAAAGAAAAAGTGTTATTGTCTGCATTGAAAACTTATGAGGATTAAATGAAAGGGACTTGAAGACAGTTCCAGTACTTCTCAACACGTGGTGATGGGTGACTACCCTTCCAACAATCACAATCTTATCTGATGGTGTCAAACTCACAGATTAGGTTCTCAAGGTATTGATCCCACAGCCAGCAACACTGGCTTCACCTGGAACTTGTTAGACATGTAAATGCTTAGACCTCACCCTGGACCTACTGAGACAGAAACTTGGGGTGGGGCCCAGCCATTTGTATTTTTGACCAGCCTTCCAGTTGATTCTGACCTAAGTCAGAATGATGAGAACTCAGGCTTTGTGGCTTGCAGAAACTACCATTTTCTAGCCTTGAAAATCATAACGGTAGTCCACAACATGCATTGAAACCCAGGCTTTCTTCCCTGTAATGGAAATAAACATTTGTCCCTCCCTGGTTTTCCAGGACCTTCCCTATTTCCTAGTTCCCTAATGCTGTCAAAAGCAAGGTCTCTATCAGCTTAATTGTCTGAGCATGTGAGCCAGGGTGGACTGGTGACCAGGACCTGGAGTCCCTTACTTCTCCCTTGACCCACTGTGGCCTCCATTTCCCAGAAGGGAGTAATATATATTCAGCCCCATACTGCTCAACCTCTGCTCCCTGACCAGGAGCCTGGCATTCTACTTTACCTCTCATGCATCTACATTGTACCATGAGCCCTGTATCAATCTGGGTCCCACCAGAAAACAGATGGTGTGGTGCACTCTGAGGAGCAGCTAAGGAGAGTTTAATGAAGGGGGACTATTTATAAAGGACAGGCCAAATGAGAGGAAATAGAGAAACACCGAAGAAAGTCTTTAGCCACAGTGGGAAGCAGTCACCACTCCCAGGCCCAAAGGGTAAGGAGTAAAAGCACTTTCCAGTCCCCAAAAGACTGCTGTCTGTCTTAGATGGGGGAGCTGTGGCCTTGGATGGGGGAATGCAGACATGGCTCACTATGGTCCAGCAAGAATGGGACTAGATAACAAATACCTTGAATTCCCTTTAAATCCACCCTTCTATCTCCATCCTGGATCTCTCATTGGCTAAGACTAGCCCAAACCTAGAGAGTGAGAGAGGTAGAGCCCATACAGGTCATGGTCCTGGGACTCAGAGATGAATAGAAAAAGGGAGAGTGGGAGCAGGGTGGGCACATGGAGAACACCCAGCCCAAAACACAGGCACTGGCCCCATCCCTTGCTTGACTGTCTTTCCTTTTAAAAAGAACCACAAAAGCCTATCTTGTGTTGAACATTTTTTTTTTTTTTTTTTTTTTAGCATCAGCTCTTTGGGGTTTAGCTTCCCCATCTATTTTTTTTAGCCAGTCATTGTCACCCTCATACCAAGTCCCTCTCAATGTTATGCCAAGTTTCCATCTTTGCCTGACTTGTAAAAACCCAAACCCCTGGGAAGATCTCTATATATGGGCTCTTCCTTTCTTCCTGGGGTCATGAATGGTTAGAATTGGGACTTTGAGAGCTGCTTTGAATCATCTTCTCTGTTGCATCCTTATGCCAATCTTTATCCAAACGGTCTATAAGCTTCTTTAAGTTTCAGAGTGTGTGTCCAAACTTTCCTTGACCATTAGGAATTCTGAGCTGATACGGTCACTTTCCCTCAAGGCTCCTGTCACTTGTACTCTGCCAACAAGTTCCTTTTTGCTGGTCATAATTAGAGCCAGAGAAGTAGGTCCTGCTGGAAGTTAAGAATGTTTTAGATTCTATGTTCTTAACCAAAAGAGACACAGAGCAGGTGTGTGGGAAGTTAAGCCTTCCATTATTTCTAGTTTAGTCAGTATCAGGTCCCTCCCTGAGCCTCCTGTAGTCCCAGCTCTTCCTAATTTGATTTCCATTTGCCTGTTGAACTTGGAACACCTCTACTGGAATGGCAGGTATTCAGTATCCTGAATTCTTCACAGGTCCTCTTGAGAGGGAAGCATTAATAAAGTTCCCCAGAGAGCCTTGAGTTCTCCTCTCTCCAAGATCTTGACTCCAGAGAGTCCTGTGGACTGTCAGCCAGTGTCACGCTGGTTACATCCTGGAGTCTGCGTGGGAAGGAGTGTCTCAGTGCTTTGAGCAAGTCTTTGGGTTGAAACAGATTTCCATGATAATTAACACCAGATGAGCAGAGCACAGGAGGCAGAGCTTCTTGTCTTCCAAATTTGAAACCCACATTAGCTAATTAATTGTAATTAGAGACTGACAGTTCCATGCAGCAAAGTAAGCATGCAATAGGTGGGATTTTTCCTGTGTCTTGACAAGTTAATTAAGGAAAATGGGCTCGGAGAATTCTTTCCAGACCCATGAGCCAGGGAGGCACTAGAAGGTATTCTTTTCTTGGAAAAGGGCTTTGGTATTCTTGGAAGCTTGCATGGTGACCCCAAAGGAAATCCATGCATTAACATTAATGTCTCTATGTATTCCAAACACATATATTAAACACATTTATTGCCTAAGAATTGGTATAGGTATTGGAGGAGAAATCATCCCTGCTCTTTAGAATTTCAAAGTCTATTGGGAGAGGCAGAAGGGAACTGACAGAATTCAGTAGCATCCTACCCAAAGCAATATGACAGGAAAAAGAGATCGAGAAAGAGAGGCTAATATTAGAAAGGAAGGTTTAAAATACCATGATTTGTATGATTTCGTTTATATAACATCTTGGAAAAAGAAAAATTATAGTGATGAAGAGCAGATTAAGGGTGGTCAGGAGTTGGGGATGGGAAGAGGCATTGACTAAAAAGGGGAAGAACAAAAGAACTGTTTGTATTTGTTCTGTCTATTGATTGTGGTGACGGTTATATAACTCTCTACATGTGTCAAAACCAGTCATCATGGCACACGTCTGTAATGCCAGTACTTGGGAAGCTGAGACAGGAGGATCGTAGGTTTGAGGCCAGCCTCAGCAATTTAGTTAGAAATTGCTGTTTCAAAAAAACTATAAAGGTAGAAGTGTAGCACAGAGGTAGAATGGCCTGGGGTTCAATCCCCAGAACCACAAATAAATAAATAAAATAAATCTATATATGTGTTGAAACTCAGAACTATATACTATGAAAAGAGCCAATTTTCTCATATGTGGTTTCTAAAAACATGAGAGAAAAAGAAAAAATAGACTATAGCTATATATATGTATCAATATCTATTCTTCTCAGTATTAAGCGAAAAATCTTTTGTTATATATTGTTTGAATTTTCATACTATCTCGAAAATTCTTGGTTACTTAAAAAGTAATCCTTAGTTAAATACAGTTATGTATGTGTTTTTATAACATAAAGGTCCTTTGGATTAATGAATTAATGTATAACTAACTGAAGTAAACAAGGAATGATTATAAACTTTAATCCATATAAAAATAGGTAAATTAACATAAAATACTGAATTGAGTTTCATTGGGAGTGATGGAGATAATTCTCATGGCATTTGCGACTCCAATTCTACTTGTTACCAAGCCCCTGGCATTTGGGAAGCACCTCCATATCCTTATAAATTTACCATACTTGTTTAAGCCAAAAAAAAAATTATGATTTATAGATGACATAGCTGTCGATTTAGAAAATTCATGAGGCTCAGCTGAAAGTGTTTGATGGTAATAAGAGAGGATTCAATAAGGTAGCAGGATATAAGATGAATACGAGGGAAAAATAGTGTTTCTATCGATCAGAAACATGTAATTAGAAAATGCAATATATGAAAGCATCAATTCATAATAGCAACAACAATGCCAAAAATATAGATAACACTCTTGGGAATTAACTCAAAATATTCCAGGTGTATATGAAGGCGAATATAAAACCTTGCTGAATGCTACGGAGAATGGTTGGAATGAGGGGAGAGACACACGCGATCCTGGGCGGGGTGAGCTAATAGATAATTTAACCATGTCAGTCCTTCTCAAATGAATGAGTTAACTCAAAACAATCTTAGTCAAAATCTGCAGGGGAAAAAGCGCAGGGGATATGAAAGTAGATTTTGCCGTTGTTGTTAGGGATGTAAGTGACCCAGGCGGAGTAAGGACCAGGGGTGAGGAATGTTGTGATATTATTCTGGACCAGATCATGAGGAGCCTTGGCTGCCAAACCGAGGACTGTGACCTTCATATGGCAGCTCATAAGAAGCTCTTGAGGATTTTAATCCAGGCCCCCAAAACTCAGAATTGTATTTGAAAAATAAATCTTGATCGATGTGGGGATCAAAGGAAGGGATGAGACTGAAGGTAGGGGCCCTAGGAGGAAGCCGCTCATTGGAATGACCAGCACCTGAAAGGCTACCACTTGCCCGACCCAAAAGAGCTTCTCTGAGGATATTCACACCTTTCCCTCCCTTTGTATCATCTCCCTTCCCTGAAGCAGAGAAGAGACGAACGAATACGTTTGCCCGAGAAGAGATGGGCTATTGTTGTTTTTCTTCTTCTTCAAATTTGGCATGTGGAACCTTTGTTTGGTCAGTGGGGAAATATTTCTTTTTCTTTTCTCTTCTTTTTATTCCTCCTCCTCCTCCTCCTCCTCCTCCTCCTCCTCCTCC